>JAVLUX010000033.1:34175000-34250000 GCA_032164185.1 Moxostoma hubbsi | reverse complement strand
CCTCTGCAACTGGATCCTGGACTTCCTGACTGGGAGACCTCAGTCAGTCCGGATCGGGAACAGCATCTCCACCACCACCACCACACTGAGCACTGGGGCCCCCCAGGGCTGTGTGCTCAGTCCACTGCTGTTCAATCTGCTGACTCACGACTGTGCAGCAATGCACAGCTCGAATCACATCATCAAGTTCGCCGATGACACGACCGTGGTGGGTCTCATCAGCAAGAACGACGAGTCAGCGTACAGAGAGGAGGTGCAGCAGCTAACGGGCTGGTGTAGAGCTAACAACCTGTCTCAGAATGTGGACAAAACAAAAGAGATGGTTGTTGACTTTAGGAGAGCACAAGGCGAACACTCTCCACTGAACATCAACGGCTCCTCTGTGGAGATCGTCAAGAGCACCAAATTCCTTGGTGTTCACCTGGCGGAGAACCTCACCTGGTCCCTCAACACCAGCTCTATTACCAAGAAAGCCCAGCAGCGTCTCTACTTTCTTCGAAGGCTGAGAAAAGCACATCTCCCACCCTCACTACGTTCTATAGAGGGACTATTGAAAGCATCCTGAGCAGCTGCATCACTGCCTGGTTTGGGACTTGCACCGTTTCGGACCGCAAAGCCCTGTAGAGGATAGTGAGGACAGCTGAGAAGATCATCGGGGTCTCTCTTCCCTCCATCAAAGACATTTACGAAAAACACTGCATCCACATATCCACCAGCATTGTGGACGACCCCACACACCCCTCACACAAACTCTTCACCCTCCAGCCGTCTGGCAAGAGGTACCGAAGCATTCGGGCCCTCACGGCCAGACTGTGTAACAGCTTCTTACCCCAAGCCATCAGACTCCTCAATACTCAGAGACTGGACTGACACACACACACACACACACACACACACACACACACACGTGTCATAAGCGGCATAAGAGAGCCTCAGATCCTGCTGTCGAGAGAGAGAGAGAGAGAGAGAGAGAGAGAGAGAGAGTCAGGAACGCTTCTGGATCGTCTGCCGGCCCCATCTTCTGTAACACGGGTAGGGGCAAAGTGGCGTGGGCGTCCGGGGTCGCGGCTGTGGTTGGAGCGGCCTCCTGGCTGAGGAGACTCCGGATCGCATGCCGGTCCTCCGCTTGAGCCCGCATGATCTCGAACAACCGTCGATCTTGGTCCTGCCGGAGCTCAAGCAGGGTCTGTTGGTGGCTCTGATGTAACGCAGCGAGAGACTGGAGGACCTCCGCCAGCTGGGAGGACTCTACGGGGCGACTACCTTCCATTACCAGGCTAGCTTTTCCAGTGTATTTCCCGGGTTTAGGTACCAGTGTGACAATTCTTCCCAAAGACGACACGGGCAACAGGGCTTCCACAACTGTAAGTTTTAATGTCAAGACTTAGGCTTTACAGAAAATTAATATCAAAGGTGTAGCTTTCTCCCATGTTCCTGACTCTCTCTCTCGACAGCAGGATCTGAGGCTCTCTTATGCCACTCTCCCCGTACTCACTGAAATTAGAGACGGGTGTTAGACATAATTTAGCTCAGGTGCAAGCGACCTTACCGCTTTCTCTCCCCGGACGGGCGCTTGACCATGCCCCCGCTGCCACAGTTGTGTAGTCTGTGTAGCCTCATGTGGTTCTGTGTTTGTCCTATGTTGTTTTATGTAGCACATGGTCCTGGAGGAACGTTGTCTCGTTTCGCTGTGTACTGTACTAACTGTATATGGTTGAAACGACAATAAAAACCACTTGACTTGACTAAATTTGAAAAACTTTCTCAGATTTGAAGATATTTCTCAGTCATCATTTTGCCTTTTTAGGGCACTATGTTATGTCCTCATTTAGATGTAAATACAAGTAAACATGACTATGTGCGAGATAACATAAATATTAACGTTCTGTTCTACGGTAAGAATGACTGATTTCTATGCTCAAATCCATTTATTCGGCCCAGAAACATTATTTGCACAAATATGTGTGCGCAGACGCAAACGCTTGGTCAATGCATTGCCAACGCATGGTCAAGTTGAACATACCAACTTGCGTTATTGCTTTACTCCTGCGGTAACAAACCTCAGTGCTGAAGAGTTACCTTCAAAATTGTGCAATTCTACTTCTAAAATGTTCACGTAGTATTTCCATTGCTGATATCAAGAATGAGCATGTTAACTAGTGAAAATAACACTATATATATCATAATTTACATCCTCTATATGAGTAAATGTCAAAGGACTTGTGATACCACAATAGCGCCCCTTGTGGCAACGTTGAGAATGCAACGTGTAATTGTGTTTTGTTACGAATTGCGATCTGACATATTCTAGAACGCACAAGAATGCACGTGTCAAGTATGTTTCTTTACGTGTTTGATCACATGTCTACGCAGGTCCGTATGCATGTGTTTGTGTTACTATGGCTACGTGAATCGGTGTAGTCCATGCTAATGTGTTTTATACTGGAGTATTTAAGTGCTCTAAAGTTAGCCGACGAGCAGCTTTCGTCTGCGCCACTGCAGGGACCTGCTCCATGGAAATTTGTTAGCGTATGGCCATGTGCGAGTGTGTAGACTGGTCTCAATACATTCCATTCCTGTCTTAATGGGGGCTTATGGGGGCCTTTCAGTGTCCGTGTGAATAAATAGAAGCCGACAGCCCAGAATACCTCTGTTTCCTGGATGCTATTATGCCAAGAGCATACACACACATTCATACACTGATCTACACACACAAACCCACTGACCTACACTGTACCTCATATCTGAGCTCATAAGTACATTTACATACATTATTTAATCATCCTAAAGTTTTGATTGTTTCATTCAATTCTATTCTCAGTCGTTCTAGGCATGGGTTAATTGTTTGATGCCCTCACAAAGGCAAAATTTGCCCTGACAATCTATTCCAGGGGGGCAACTCAGATCCGAAAATAGAAATAAAAACAATAATTCTTGATACATCGTGCTGATAACAATGGTAAGTGATGTGCTGATCAAATAAATTTCATAAACTTCCCCCACTCTAATTCATTATTTTGTAGAGGGGAGACAAAATGACAATTTTCGCCTATGATTTTGGAGCAAAACTACAGGTGAAAAAAATACCCTAAGAAAGGTGTCAGCGTCAAACAAATATTTGTACGCAGAGATAGGTAGGTCTATTACAAAAATCAGTTGACTTCAGCACCCCTTGTTTTATTATATGCAAATGGTGTGAGACCAAAAATGGGAAAAAGCACTTTTTTGTGTGGCTTTTCCAAAATTGGAGTGCCTATAACTCAAAAAGTATTAAAGATATCTTAATATGCTTTTACATACTGGTTCGGATCAAACTTGCCTTTTTGTGTTGTCATTTTTAAGGCCCTATATCATTAAATCCCCGAGATACGGGGCTTTCAATGTGGCTCCATGCATAAATGGTTCAAACTCAATTTTAAATGGTCGAAAATCAAATATGGGTCACATGGTATGAAGCAATTTTTTTTTGGTCCAATAAAACAAAAGGTCTGATGTAGAAATAATGTTGAAACTAGAAATGTACCTACATTATTTATTTACATAATAAAAGTGGTCAAAATCTTAAGAATAGTATATCCTTCACAGCGATAGTGACATCAAAACACAACACGGCTGCACACAAAACAGGGAACAGAACTTACTAGTGTGCAGATGTGTTGTGATGTCACAATCACTGTGGCAGACCTGTTTATAGATAAACAAACGAGTTTTCTCTTGAACGGCCCAATGTCGAGAGCGCACCGTGTGAAGCACAACATCATTTCACAATTTCTCCCTTTGTGTTCAGAAACAGAAAGAAAGTCATATAGAGTTATAACAACACGGGGGTGAGTAAACAATGACTGAATTTACATTTCTGGGTGACCTAATCCTTTAAATTCTATTTTTAGCCTTTGGGTTAAGGGTCAAGTGTTTTGTTTAAGTATTTGATCCCCTCACAAAGGCAAACATTGTCCTGAAAATCAATTCCAGAAGGGCAAATATTTCACTCTAATAAAAAAAAGTGAAAAATTTAATGAAAATGTAAAAAAAAAAAAAAATACTTTTTGTTTTGTTTATCCAAAATTGGAGTGCCTATAACTCAAACAGTATTACAGATATCTTAATGTGTTTTTAGAGTCTGATTCAGAACAAACTTTCCTTTTTGTATGGTCATTTTTAAGGCCCTATATCATTAAATCACAGAGATATGAGGCTCTAAATTAGGCTCCATGCATAAATGGTTTTAAATCTATGCATTTTCAAAGGTTGAAAACCAAAAGTGTGTCATGAAGCATTTTTGTTTGTCCTCTAAACACTTTTACTATTGCGCATGACTCATTTTAACATTTGCATGACATCACCAACTACATTTACAAGCTTGATTGAGCCCAATCGAGTTGCGTCCACAAGAGCACACGAGTCGACAGGTGTGCTGAATGTGTCAAAGAAGCACCACAAAATGATGTTAGTTGCGTTTGTCATCTCACATTTGCTTTTCTGACACTATCGGTTAGGTTTAGGTTTAGGTTTAGGTTTAGGGTAGGGAGGTCAGTTGTTGATTTAAAACTCAATCGGGCATTAACCGAAAAACCTCATCTGTTTAGGAGAACATTTAACTTGCTTTTAGCGCCCCTCAGTGGACATTTCCACTCGGAACTTCCGCGAAACATGTAACAAACCACGGAATTGAATTCTGTAAAAGTGTTGCACATAAATTGGGAATGCTGAGTGATGATATTGCATTTGAATCACATGTTCTAGAAAGGATTTTGGGATTGTGTTTGCACCGAATGGCTTTACACGACATAGCACATCAATTTCTAATTTATACTGCAAATATAAAATCATCATGCTGTAAATGATGCTTAACCAAATCGCAGAGTCTTAAATGTTACAAAACATGCAGGTATCTGACATTTGCATTCCACAGAGCATGTAGTGTGTGTGTGTGTGTGTGTGTCTGTGAGTGTATACGAGTGTGTGAGTGTATATGAGTGTGTGAGTGTGTGTCTGTGTGTGTGTCTGTGAGTGTGTGTGAGTGTATATGAGTGTGTGTGTGTGTCTGTGAGTGTATACGAGTGTGTGAGTGTGTGTGAGTGTATATGAGTGTGTGAGTGTGTGTCTGTGTGTGTGTGTATATGAGTGTGTGTGTGTGTGTGTGTGTATGAGTGTGTGTGTGTGTGTGTGAGTATTTGTGTGTGTGAGTGTGAGTGTATGTGTCTGTGTCTGTGTGTGTGTGTGTGTGTGTGTGTATGTGTGTGTGTCTGTGAGTGTGTGTATTTGTGTGTGTGAGTGTGAGTGTGTGTGTGTGTGTATATATATATATGAGTGTGTGTGAGTGTGTGTGTATATGAGTGTGTGTGAGTGTGTGTGTTTGTGTATATGAGTGTGTGTGTGTGTGTGTGTGTATGAGTGTGTGTGTGTGTGTGTGAGTATTTGTGTGTGTGAGTGTGAGTGTATGTGTCTGTGTCTGTGTGTGTGTGTGTGTGTGTGTATGTGTGTGTGTCTGTGAGTGTGTGTATTTGTGTGTGTGAGTGTGAGTGTGTGTGTGTGTGTATATATATATGAGTGTGTGTGAGTGTGTGTGTATATGAGTGTGTGTGAGTGTGTGTGTTTGTGTATATGAGTGTGTGTGTGTGAGAGAGAGATGGAGTAGACAGATTCAGACACACACACACACACACACTTGTAGTAGTGCTGTGTGTAAGTAGATTTTCAAGGACTGTTTGTAAGCATATGAAGGGCGGCATTCTCTGGCCATACTGCTGGGAGTCAGCCAGTACACACACACACACACACACACACACACACACACACACACACACACACAGTATTTATACACCCTTCACATTGAATAATAAGTGTCAGTTTATTAAAAACAAAATAGAGGCTCTGACGGAACGTTACCAACCATGAAGGCAAAATAAAAAAACAGCTTGTAAACAAGGAGGAATAAATCCGCCCACTCGACCAGAGAGAAACACAGCCGATGAATCTGACGGCATTCAAGAGGCGTTCACACTGAACGAGAATAAATAAATGAGAGTTGGTGATTTGACGTCACATCAGCAATGACAAAGTCCCTTCAAAAGGAATGTTCCAGGTTCAACACAAGTTAAGATCACACACACACACACACACACACACACACACACACACACACACACACACACACACACAGTATACATAATTATTTAAAATGTTTATTATTATTCACAAGATATGAAGTTGGAGACGGGATGTGTTGACAGGGCATGTTTCCATACAGTCACATTTTCTTTTAATGCATTCCTTCCCTTGCTTCACTTTACAACACTTGATTTATCTCATCAAAATAACCAAATTTCCATTGAAGTGAGGATAAAAATATAAATCAATATTATTGTCAGTCAGTTGATATAGCTGTCGAAGCAAATGTCAAAACTAACGGCACAGATGAATCGGTAAAACTGATATATCTGAGTCTACCTCTAACCTCCATATATATATACATATATATATTACTGCTGTCGATTGAACATGTTCATTTGGTGTGATTAATTAAATGTGTTTTTAATTATTTAATTAGTAGTTTCTAGTGTAATTGTGCAGACACAAATACATAAACATGTCTGCTTTCACACTCTATCTAATATAAATGATATTCTCTTTGTGAATTGAAAGGGGAGGAGTGTAATTTACAAACGTCATGATTCCTGCAAGTCAATTTGGTGATGTCAGTGGTGCAGAAAACACACATTTATGCATTTCAAACTTGCCGAATTATGATTCATTCTGCTAAACATCTACCTTGTATATACCTTGTATAATGAGTATAATTCATTATAACACAAGCAATATCTAATTTTATCTGCAGAAGTTATAATGTATTATAATATATATATATTGTATATATTGTGTTTTATATATAATAGGTGTGCTTTAAGTAAAGTGACAAAAACAATGTCTTATTAAAATCTATAAGATATTTTTAAGTGCTTATAAGACATTATAAGTCATGCTGGAAGTTATAAACACTACACATGCACAAATACATAAATACCACACATGAAATGAACATTTTGAGATAAAAAAAAACACTTGTAAAGCAACAATGTTCAAATATATCAGAAACTCTGATATGTATGTTGAGACATACACACACTCACACACGCACTCTCACACAGTCTCGCAGAGTCACACTCACAGTCACACACAGTCTCGCAGTTTCGCACACTCGCACAGTCACACTCGCACAGTCTTGCAGTCACACTTACACAGTCTCGCACAGTCACACTCGCACAGTCTTGCAGTCACAATTACACAGTCTCGCACAGTCACACTCGCACAGTCACACTCGCACAGTCTTGCAGTCACACTTACACAGTCTCGCACAGTCACACTCGCACAGTCACACTCGCACAGTCTTGCAGTCACACTTACACAGTCTCGCACAGTCACACTCGCACAGTCTTGCAGTCACACTTACACAGTCTCGCACAGTCACACTCGCACAGTCACACTCGCACAGACTTGCAGTCACACTTACACAGTCTCGCACAGTCACACTCGCACAGTCACACTCGCACAGTCTTGCAGTCACACTTACACAGTCTCGCACAGTCACACTCGCACAGTCACACTCGCACAGTCTTGCAGTCACACTTACACAGTCTCGCACAGTCACACTCGCACAGTCTTGCAGTCACACTTACACAGTCTCGCACAGTCACACTCGCACAGTCTTGCAGTCACACTTACACAGTCTCGCACAGTCACACTCGCACAGTCTTGCAGTCACACTCGCACAGTCTCGCGCAGTCACACTCGCACAGTCTCGCACAGTCTCGCACAGCCACACTCGCACAGTCACACTCACACACTCACAGTCTCACACTCACACACTCATATAGTCTCACAGTCTTGCACAGTCTCACACATTCGCACACATTCGCACAGTCTCACACTCGCACAGTCTCACACTCGCACAGTCTCACAGTCTCGCACAGTCTCAGTCTCGCACAGTCTCACAGTCTCGCACACTCGCACAGTCTCACAGTCTCGCACACTCGCACAGTCTCGCAGTCTCGCACACTCGCACAGTCTCGCAGTCTCGCACACTCGCACAGTCTCGCACAGTCTCACACACTCGCACAGTCTCAATCGCACAGTCTCACACACTCGCACAGTCTCAATCGCACAGTCTCACACACTCGCACAGTCGCACACTCAGTCACTCAGACTCACTCACTCACACAGTCTCACACACACTCACACACTCACACACACACTCACACACTCACACACTCACACAGTCTCACACACTCACACAGTCTCACAGTCTCACAGTCTCACACTCACTCACACAGTCTCACACACTCTCACAGTCTCACAGTCTCTCACACTCACACAGTCTCACAGTCACTCACACAGTCTCACACACTCACAGTCTCACACTCACTCACAGTCTCACACTCACTCACACAGTCTCTCACAGTCTCTCACACTCACACAGTCTCACAGTCTCTCACAGTCACACAGTCTAACAGTCTCTCTCACACTCTCACACAGTCTCTCACACTCACACATTCTCTAACACAGTCTCTCACACACACACTCACAGTCTCACAGTCTCACACACTCACACACACAGTTACACACACACACAGTCACACTCTCACACACTCACAGTCTCTCACACTCACACAGTCTCACAGTCTCACAGTCTCACAGTCTCTCACACTCACACACTCACTCACAGTCTCACAGTCTCACACACACACACAAACACAGACACACACACACACACACACACACACACACACACACACACACACAAGAATAAAAACAAAATGAAACTGATTCTACTCTGGACTCTATTCAATAAACTTTAATGTTTGTGCATCTTATTAATAAATAACTTCCATTATATAAGTTTGATTTGTAATGTATGTTACAAGTTTATGTTACGGCTGTTTATAAGAAGATATTGCATTTGTAACTTATAATCATTTATAATATAATCACGTCATGAAGACTTTTATCTGTTTACACTATACAGCACATGTACCATTAACTTTATTAACATCTGCGGCATTAAAGCTGAATATTGCTTGTTTTATAAATGCATTATACACTGAGTATAACTATGAATAAGTCTTATAATGCATTATAACTGTTGTTATAATTATTTAGGAGTAGTTATTAAGTAGGCTTATTATAAGGTGTATTATGAGACATTATGGATGCAGCAAAAATGCCTTTATAATGCTTTAAAATGCATTTTTTGGGGGGGCTAACCCCTTCTCATTTGCATAATGCCAACGACCTCTTCATCTATCTCATAAACATCACAAAACTACTACTTTTTATTTTTTTAAGACTATATTCTTTTATTTTTGTGTTTATTCTGGCTAATGTTTACTTCACATCTTAATTTAAACATGATTTTCGCCGTCAGCGTTCATTTAAAGTTCTCATGGAAATGAAGAGATGTGATTAAGACAGAGATATGGTTCAGTTTATCCAATTTATAACAGTTTATTCAGCCAATTTGCACCGATAGCTCTTTCCTACTCCGATCTCTACCGGGTGAAGTAGCCAATTATACCAACTAGAACCAATCTTTTCTGTTGGACGCATAAACAGGAGAAAGATGAAAAGAAAGAAAGATCAAACTTTGGAGGAGGAAGCAGACGAAAGTGAGGATGAGAACGACCCACATCGAGATGCATAATGACCCTTAATGGACACCGTTTCACCACGTAACCAGCAGCAACCACTGCTGCGAGGAAAACATGTCCAGCCCCTCCAATGTGTACCAGACTGAGTGTGAGAAACAAACATTTCAAGACAACAACAATTACATAAGAGAGAGATGACACACGTTAACCGTCACTAAGTTTCTCCCTATCTTGAAACTTTCTAGTCTCTTATTAGACATGATCGACTTTAACTTGGGAGTGAAAGTTCTGAAGGTTTGAATGAACTCAAGTATGATGTCACACAGAGAGTTTGTGTCTATTCACTGCTGCCATCTAGAGCTCATCTACAGATCTACACATGAACTGTACAGATTTACAACACATAAATGCTCAAAAGATGCGTGTAAAACCCAGCATTTAATGCACTGAATATATTGTAATATTGTTTAATACATCAAACATTTCCTGATTGCATCACGTTCATGGAGCGAGTTCTCTGCATTATGCCAACGTCAACATAAACACAAAAATATCTTCATATAATACAGGATTAGTTCATCTTGAGTCATCAAACGTGTTATTATAACTTCAGCTACCTTGGATTGATCTTGTTGAGGTACGTTTTTGTCGGCTAAACTTGTGATATGTATATAAACGTATCATTTTAATATTCATCTATAATGAAATATAAGTTAAAGGAGCATTTTAAGCGTTTTTATGATGGAAATGAATGCAAAAAAGGCATGTTTCTACTCCCTGAAGGATATTAATGAAATAAGTGTCCTGAGATATCTCACCGGTCTCTGTGACGGATCTGAACTCTAAACAGCAAACAAAAATGTGTTCACGGGCCTGTCAATCATTTTAGTATAGTATTGTGGTTTGGTGAAATAGTGAGGCTAAATGCCGTTTTTATGCCATGTTGTTGTTTTGCCGCTATTGTTTTTGACAACCGTTTCTGCTTGTGTCGATGTCAATAAAGCTCATTTGGTATCTTTGGACCTGCTCAGGGGGCGTGGTTAATCCAACGGCTCAGCAGAACGCCAAAAACCTCTTACGGCACCTTTAAGAGAACTACACACATCACGCTCATGTATCCGGATTCCCAGAAACAAATGATTCAACAACCATAATGATAGAAAATAAATGTCTTCTACTCAGAAATGTACATCATTAAACATTTGCACTTAAAACACTTAATTGTGTATGCGTGTGTGTGTGTGTGTGTGTGTGTGTGTGTGTGTGTGTGTGTATGAGTGTGTGTGTGTGTGTGTGTGTGAGTGTTTGTGTATATGAGTGTGTGAGTATGTGTATGAGTGTATGAGTGTGTGTGTGTATGAGTGTATGAGTGTGTGTGTGTGTTGTGTATGAGTGTATGAGTGTGTGTGTGTGTGTGTGTATGAGTGTGTGTATGAGTGTGTGTGTGTGTATGAGTGTGTGTGTGAGTGTATGAGTGTGTGAGTGTATGTAAGTGTGTGTGTGTGTGTGTATGAGTGTGTGTATGAGTGTGTGTGTGAGTGTAAGTGTGTGTGTGTGTGTGTGTGTGTGTATGAGTGTATGAGTGTGTGTGAGAGTGTGTGTGTGAGTGTATGAGTGTGTGAGTGTATGTAAGTGTGTGTGTGTGTGTGTGTGTGTGTGTATGAGTGTGTGTATGAGTGTGTGTGTGAGTGTATGTGTGAGTGTAAGTGTGTGTGTGTGTGTGTGAGTGTGTGTATGAGTGTGTGTAAGTGTGTGTATGAGTGTGTGTATGAGTGTGTGTATGAGTGTATGTAAGTGTGTGTGTGTGTGTGTGTGTGTGTGTATGAGTGTGTGTATGAGTGTGTGTATGAGTGTATGTAAGTGTGTGTGTGTGTGTGTGTATGAGTGTGTGTGTGAGTGTGTGTATGAGTGTATGTAAGTGTGTGTGTGTGTATGAGTGTGTGTGAATGGGACACAGTGTAAAGCACTTTGGTAACTGCTGTTAAAAAAGGTGCTATATAAGTGCAGAACATTTACATAGAGACAAGAGAATAACTGAGAGTTCCTTGAACTTTTGTTTGGCTTAAAAATCCATCAATTTAAGATATTAAGTACTACTAACTCAAACGATCAAGTACAGAACTGAGCAAGTCAATATTTCCTTTTGAGCCAATTAAACTAAGTACAAACTATAATATTAAAGTTATCTTGAAACCACATTCTATTATTTGTTACATTTTATTCACGTGACATATCTTTTACTAAGTAAATACATTTGAATGAACTGATACATTTGTGAATATCTAACAAAGGTTTTCAAGTTCTGCTGAGATTAAATGACCATAAGTTGAATTTACATTAAAAGCATGATGCAATAATGCTATATGCATATACAGGAAAGCCCCAAAATAAATGTGTGATTGCTCATATTTTAAAAATGCAAATTTCTTTTAAACTTTTTGTCGACAGCAAAATGATTTCACGGTGACGTCATCGTGAGCAACAACTATAAAAAAAATTAAAAAGTAAATCATTTGTCCCAAACATGTTCATTGTCACGTAGCAATAATTCAAAGGTCATCTTCTTACTTACTTTGTACATTCTCATAGTATTATAGTTGAAGCTAATTATTGTGGCTTAATGCCATTGTTAAGCCATGTAGCTCATAACAGTGGCCAGCAGAGGGCGCCGTTTACTTTTTTAACATGATTTGTTTACAGTAAGGAGAATCAATTGAAGGTTAAAAAGTAAAACATGATGATACATTGCATTTTTGAGAATTGGCGGGAAACTGTCATGATGATAATGTCCAAGTGCATGCACATGGATATACATTGACCACTATAGATTGCACAACATTGACCATTTGAGATGTACGCCTTACTGCACTTTTGCATCACTTATTTGTTACACTTATTATATTTGCACTTCCTGTTAAATGCTAACTGTATTTTATTAGCTTAGCACTTGCGCTCTGCAGAATGACAATAAAGTTTAAAGCAATCTAATCATTGTCTTTATGCTAAATATACATTTTAATGGGTTTTTTTTTGTTTTTCTGTGTGAAATGTGACTCTTGATTTGTTTTTAGTTGACCAAGTTTAGCCTGGCTAGTTATAAAAGTCATGATATACTGTTGATCATAAACATGTGCAATATTTGACCTCTTATAAACGTATCACAGTGTGCCTGACAGAGGTGTAATTGGGATGTGAGAGATCTGTAAAGTATTTGACTTCAGTTCAGGCATGTCTGTGCATATGTATTAACATGAGCTTTACCGTCAGTGTAATAATGACTTAAACCTTCGGAGCTACAGTCCAGATGCAACATATATCGATAGAAGCACTACAACATTATAACACTGAACCAATCTAGTCTAATTGCATCATCATGCATTTAAAAAATGCCACTAATATGTCACAAAAGTATGCCATAAATATCCATATTGAACTATATGAATGCTGCTTGCTGACAGAACTGTTGCTATAATATCCTCATAAACAGTCACATGCTTCAAGCCAGTAAAGATGTCTACTTACACTTCTACAGACTCAGTCATCTGTAATCATCAGGCCATTCACAGAGGAACTCCTAATGCACGGCATAAAGCTTTTCCAACCATTTTCTCCAGCAAATCTCTCTGAATGCAAGCAGGCGGTTGTCAGCAGACAGCCGAGCCGAGTGTGTACAAATACTGCAAACTCTGACAACTACACCGTGTGAAAATGAGGCATTTTGAGTGATCTCTGAATGTGTGTGTGAGTTATGGAAGTGTACACTTGCTATTATAAAACACACACTTACACAATGTTACAAAGATAATAATAATCAGCTTACAGTTCCATGATCCTAAACTGAAAATCGAAGCATTCAGGGGTAAAAGGAGCTTATAAAATACACACACTAGTAAGAATGGGTCTGGATGCTGAACTTGTCGACAAGTCGTCCAACAGTGAAGCGAATCAGTTGCTTAGCAGGAATGGAAATCAAAAGGAAATGTAAAAAAATCTGGTTATGATTCCACTTAACGATTCTTTTAGTACTTTTGAACCTGAAATATTTGGAAAAAAGAAGATTCTTAAGATTCTAGTAGATTCAAAAGAATCAGTTCATTAGAGTCATTCATTCGGGAACTGGACTACGCTGGTCACACAGTAGATTCAAAAGAATCAGTTCATTAGAGCCATTAATTCGGGAACTGGACTACACTGGTCGCACTGTAGATTCAAAAGAATCAGTTCATTAGAGTCATTCGTTCGGGAACTGGACTACACTGGTCGCACTGTAGATTCAAAAGAATCAGTTCATTAGAGTCATTCGTTCGGGAACTGGACTACACTGGTCGCACTGTACATTCAAAAGAATCAGTTCATTAGAGTCATTCGTTCGGGAACTGGACTACACTGGTCGCACTGTAGATTCAAAAGAATCAGTTCATTAGAGTCATTCGTTCGGGAACTGGACTACACTGGTCGCACTGTAGATTCAAAAGAATCAGTTCATTTGAGTCATTCATTTGGGAACTGGACTACACTGGTCGCACTGTACATTCAAAAGAATCAGTTCATTAGAGTCATTCATTTGGGAACTGGACTACACTGGTCGCACTGTACATTCAAAAGAATCAGTTCATTTGAGTCATTCATTCGGGAATTTGACTACACTGGTTGCACTGTACGTTCATTAGAGTCATTCGTTCGGGAACTGGACTACACTGGTCGCACTGTAGATTCAAAAGAATCAGTTCATTAGAGTCATTCATTTGGGAACTGGACTACACTGGTCGCACTGTACATTCAAAAGAATCAGTTCATTAGAGTCATTCGTTCGGGAACTGGACTACACTGGTCGCACTGTAGATTCAAAAGAATCAGTTCATTTGAGTCATTCATTCGGGAATTTGACTACACTGGTTGCACTGTACGTTCATTAGAGTCATTCATTCGGGAACTGGACTACACTGGTCGCAATGTAGATTCAAAAGAATCAGTTCATTAGAATCAGTTCATTTGAGTCATTCATTCGGGAACTGGACTACACTGGTTGCACTGTAGATTCAAAACAATCAGTTCATTAGAGTAATTCATTCGGGAATTGGACTACACTGGACGCACTGTAGATTTAAAAGAATCAGTTCATTGGAGTCATTCATTTGGGAATTGGACTACACTGGTCGCACTGTAGATTCAAAAGAGTCAGTTCATTAGAGCCATTCATTTGGGAACTGGACTACACTGGTCGCACTGTAGATTCAAAACTATCAAGAATCAGTTCATTAGAGTCATTCATTCGGAAACTGGACTACACTGGATGCACTGTAGATTCAAAAGAATCAGTTCGTTAGGAGTCATTCGTTTGGAAATTGGACTACACTGGTTGCACTGTAGATTCAAAAGAATCGGTTCATTAGAGTCATTCGTTTGGGAATTGGACTACACTGGTCGCACAGTAGATTCAAAAGAATCAGTTCATTAGAGTCATTCGTTTGGGAATTGGACTACACTGGTCGCACAGTAGATTCAAAAGAATCGGTTCATTAGAGTCATTCATTTGGGAATTGGACTACACTGGTCGCACTGTAGATTCAAAAGAATCAGTTCATAAGAGTCATTCGTTTGGGAATTGGACTACACTGGTCGCACAGTAGATTCAAAAGAATCGGTTCATTAGAGTCATTCATTTGGGAATTGGACTACACTGGTCGCACTGTAGATTCAAAAGAATCAGTTCATAAGAGTCATTCGTTTGGGAACTGGACTACACTGGTCGCACTGTAGATTCAAAAGAATCAGTTCATTAGAGTCATTCATTCGGGAATTGGACTACACTGGTCGCACTATCGATTCAAAAGAATCAGTTCATTAGAGTCATTCGTTTGGGAATTGGACTACACTGGTCGCACTGTAGGTTCAAAAGAATCAGTTCATTAGAGTCATTCATTCGGGAACTGGACTACACTGGTCGCACTGTACATTCAAAAGAATCAGTTCATTAGAGTCATTCATTCGGGAACTGGACTACACTGGACGCACTGTAGGTTCAAAAGAATCAGTTCATAAGAGTCAGCTGTTTTTTGTTTTTTTAAATGGTATCCAACCCTATTGGTTAGTATGGTCGACAAATTAGTTTATCTTGTAGACTTTTTAGCTTTTATATATTGTTTTTGGGAGTTGCTTTAAATTCATAGTTCTCTGAGAGGGTTTTAGCATGCTGACAGAATAACACTCTCAAAGATGTTGAAGATGCATCTAAATGTATCTAATTTAATTATCTGTCACTACAGCCATCAAAGCACCACAAATTAACTTTCTCAAAAATAAATTTGACTTAAATTCATAGTCCTCACCAAAAATGTGAACCCACAAAACCAACAGACTGTAATAGGTTTGTGCAATAAAGGTTACAGTTATTTATTCTGTTTCTTTGTTGAAAATCTCATCGTCAATTAAACAAAACAATTAGTTGACTAGTCATTCAAACAACTCATATGAATATATGAAAGAAGTGAAAGATATGCAATATATCTAGACTTCTTACCCCTAAACAGAGACGACACATTGGGTCCACAGACGAGCACATTGTAACAGTGCACACTCCAGTAGACACACTCTTTGTGTCGGTCTCTATCTGACTTCTCTACACATGTCAGGTTGCACTGGAACACCTGAGCCTCTATTACATAGAATAGGCAGTTAATGAGGGATCAACTTACCTGCTTTAATACACACCACATGAAATATTAATGCAAACCCCCTTCTGTGCGTGTGTGTGTGTGTGTGCCAGTTTGTAACTATGTGCTTTGAAACAAAGTTTCCAAATATTATAAACATTATAACAAACGTCCATTTGGTGACGTTAATGACGCTGAAAAGCCTTAAAGTGGGTGTAAACTTTGAAAGATTGGACAAATGTACTTACAAACTTCCTCTTCAGTTTAACTTTTGGGTCGGCTAAGCTCCTCCCCTCCATCTGGGTGGGCTCAAATGCAGAAACGGCAAGGTGGTCATCTGCAGAGACGCTTTTCCTTAGATATGCCACCCGGCGACGGAAATTCGACTGAGAGCGTGGGCGGAGGTCAACGGCACCCGGAGCGCCATCCCCGTCATTTTCATCTTCTAGATGCCACATCTCACCTGAGACGGAACAAGAATTTTGTCAAACATTAGTAAAATATCAAATACTGCAAACCTGTGAACATTTGTTGATGATTGTTTCTCTGAAAACTGCTTTTGATTTGATCCCAATCATGCCAAATGTAACGGACTAAAATTTTGTGTCGATACGACAAAGCAATTAAACGTTAGAGCATTACAAATATAATCAATACTAGTGTACATGTATGTCTCCAAGTGTCCAAAAACATCT
Organism: Moxostoma hubbsi; assembly: GCA_032164185.1. Classification (NCBI taxonomy): domain Eukaryota; kingdom Metazoa; phylum Chordata; class Actinopteri; order Cypriniformes; family Catostomidae; genus Moxostoma; species Moxostoma hubbsi. The sequence goes on along the minus strand of JAVLUX010000033.1, from coordinate 34,233,008 downwards.
CCAAACAAATAAAAGATAATAACTGTACATAAGAACTAATTACACATGCAAACACAACAATGACTAAAGGTTTGCATAGCATGCAGACATGATTTTAGTCATGAGATTTCACAGAATGAGTTTCATTCTGTGTCATTTGAGTCATCATTGAGTCAATGATGGTATTTGGCGCCATCTCCTGGTGGCCATATGTAACATTGTGCTTCATGTGGATTATCTAATGATCTATACATCTGATTATCTTGTGTGTGGACTCGTTTGAAAGATAATCATCTCATTCAGTTTCATTCTGTGTCATTTGAGTCATCATTGAGTCTGTGTCATGTATTTGGCGCCATCTCCTGGTGGTCATATGTAACATTGTGCTTCATGTGGATTATCTAATGATCTATACATCTGATTATCTTGTGTGTGGACTCGTTTGAAAGATAATCATCTCATTCAGTTTCACTCTGTGTCATTTGAGTCATCACTGAGTCTGTTTCATGTATTTGGCGCCATCTCCTGGTGGTCATATGTAACATTGTGCTTCATGTGGATTATCTAATGATCTATACATCTGATTATCTTGTGTGTGGACTCGTTTGAAAGATAATCACAGACTCTAAATAATAATATATGGATGTATAATTTATGTTCTGTTTATTTTTCTTGACGTTATATGTAAAAACGCGGCATATAAGCAACATCGACATAATTGTCAAAGACATATACTAGAATATTACTCGCTACATATTTGTCTGAGAGTAAAACAAAGAGGCTGGTTGTATTCTACTCTTTGAAAGCTTTCCAACAACATATGACACATGGCTATGTGATGAGTTTGATGTATTTAATGATTGCAATAATATGTGCAGTGCAACATTTTTTTGCTATCAACTATCAAAACGGAACATTTCTGATTTGTCTACAAATTTCAAAGCACTTGTTCAGTTTTGGTCATAATGTCCACATGCATTGGAAAGTAGAGCTTCTGAGCTTTCAAACGATACCCGTTTTGTGTTGGTCAAGACTGTAGTCTAGCATTTCAGCTTAAAGTGTTAAAGGCAGAAATGTGAAGCTTATCATTTGAAAAAAGAGATTTAATTCTTCTATTAAAACATATATATGTTTAAATAGTCAGTTTTAAAGTCGTCTTAAAATTGGATGCAACTTTACACACCACGTACTGGTGGTGGTGGTGTAGTGGGCTAAAGCACATAACTGGTAATCAGGAGGTTGCTGGTTTGATCCCCACAGCCACCACCATTGTGTCCTTGAGCAAGGCACTTAACTCCAGGTTGCTCTTAGCGTCTGCCAAGTCGAAAAAATAATGCAGCAAATGTTGTCGACTGTGCTTAACTTGTGTTGAACCTTAAAGATATAAGTGACACATCTTGCCCCACTCTCCCTTATTCATGTTGACTTGAGTCATTCATTTCTGTGTCAATGTTTCTATGCGATATCACGTCCCTCATTTGGCACAATGCCAGTATAATGAGCAGGTCAAACATGCTGAGAAAGATGGCTGGGATTTAGGTGTGTTTGAAACAGCTGTTGGCGATGGCAGTTGCTAAGCAACTAGAATGGAGAGGAAGCCAAAGACGTTAGGTTTAACATCGGAGAGACGGCGAAAACAATGCTGCACATGAGCAGCTCAGCTGTGAGAATTGTGGAGAAAAGCGTGAGGGGGGGAAAAAAGAGAGGGAGGATTTGGCCCAGTGGAGCAGGGAGGAAGTAAATATCGAGTGCATGCAGATTAGCGAGTGCGCTAAACAATCACACATGGCACGGCACTCACACATGATGTTGTGAATGGAATGTGCCGTGTGGACACATCTCGATCCAAATGCATGCTGAAATGTTGTCCGTTGACAAATCTGTTGAATCTCTCTCTGGATCATTTGTGTATGTCATTTAATTAATTTTAGGTCAATAGGTCAACGTATAGGGTTCACCATTCACTTCCATTGCATCTATTTTTCTCCATACAATGAAAGTGGACAGTGACTGAGGCTAGCACTCGGTCTAACCTCTAATTTTGTGCTCATCTGGATGAATGAAAGGCATACAGGTTTGGAATAACCGTAACAGTACCTGCCGGGGGGAGCTTGCAAGCACGAAGTCCACCAGGACTGGAAGGAAGACGTCGGTGACGTTCAGGTTCAGACACATTTTCTGACAGCTGCACGCGCACGACAGCAGGGGACTGGGGAATGCTGGGTAATGTTCTGGATTTGGCCAGCAGAGGCCTCTGTAGCCGTCGCTCCAACGACCTGGAACACAATAAATCATCAATATGTGAAATCATCAGGTTATAAACGAAGTCGTGCTGAGAGCACCTGCGCACAATGGATAGGACTGTAAAAAAGACGGTAAAGGTGCTTACATGCAATGAGAGATCAGGGCCGATCGGCTTATGCTTAAACCCTTTATGAGGGTGTTTACATGACTGCACATGTTGTTGACCAGTGTAAGATTGTGCATGAACAAGCGAGAAGTCCAGGCCCAAAAACAGCAAAACAGCCCCAAATCATGACGCTCCCTCCACCGTACTTCACCGTTGGGATGATGTTTTCATGTTGGTATGCGATGCCCCTTTAATGCCAACTGTAGTGCTGCATTCTCGAAAACAATTCAACCTTGTTGTGGAGTGTCAAAGTGGTCTTTTTGGTCAATTTCATGCATGCAGCAATGTTTTTGTTAAATATGGCAATTAATTTACCTAGCTGGCCAAAGCAGGGATTTTATAGTTTTACATTTTTTATTTATTTGTAATTTTTATTTTATTTTCAATTTGTTATTCCAATTTAGTATTGTTTTTTACTTTTATTTATTTTATATTTTTTTAAGTGTTTCTTAGTTTCAGTTTTGTTAGGGACATCTGACCAATCAGAGCAGAGTAGCTCTCTGAAAGGAGGAGTTTAGAATGAATCCTTTAGAACGGACCAATCAGAGCAGAGTAGCTCTCTGAAAGGAGGAGTTTAGAGTGAATGCTTTAGAACGGACCAATCGGAGCAGAGTAGCTCTCTGAAAGGAGGAGTTTAGAATGAATCATTTAGAACGGACCAATCAGAGCAGAGTAGCTCTCTGAAAGGAGGAGTTTAGAATGAATGCTTTAGAACGGACCAATCAGAGCAGAGTAGCTCTCTGAAAGGAGGAGTTTAGAATGAATCATTTAGAACGGACCAATCAGAGCAGAGTAGCTCTCTGAAAGGAGGAGTTTAGAATGAATGCTTTAGAACGGACCAATCGGAGCAGAGTAGCTCTCTGAAAGGAGGAGTTTAGAATGAATGCTTTAGAACGGACCAATCGGAGCAGAGTAGCTCTCTGAAAGGAGGAGTTTAGAATGAATGCTTTAGAACGGACCAATCGGAGCAGAGTAGCTCTCTGAAAGGAGGAGTTTAGAATGAATGCTTTAGAACGGACCAATCGGAGCAGAGTAGCTCTCTGAAAGGAGGAGTTTAGAATGAATCATTTAGAACGGACCAATCAGAGCAGAGTAGCTCTCTGAAAGGAGGAGTTTAGAATGAATGCTTTAGAACGGACCAATCGGAGCAGAGTAGCTCTCTGAAAGGAGGAGTTTAGAATGAATGCTTTAGAACGGACCAATCGGAGCAGAGTAGCTCTCTGAAAGGAGGAGTTTAGAATGAATGCTTTAGAACGGACCAATCGGAGCAGAGTAGCTCTCTGAAAGGAGGAGTTTAGAATGAATGCTTTAGAACGGACCAATCGGAGCAGAGTAGCTCTCTGAAAGGAGGAGTTTAGAATGAATGCTTTAGAACGGACCAATCGGAGCAGAGTAGCTCTCTGAAAGGAGGAGTTTAGAATGAATGCTTTAGAACGGACCAATCGGAGCAGAGTAGCTCTCTGAAAGGAGGAGTTTAGAATGAATGCTTTAGAACGGACCAATCGGAGCAGAGTACGCTCTCTGAAAGGAGGAGTTTAGAATGAATGCTTTAGAACGGACCAATCAGAGCAGAGTAGCTCTCTGAAAGGAGGAGTTTAGAATGAATCCTTTAGAACGGACCAATCAGAGCAGAGTAGCTCTCTGAAAGGAGGAGTTTAGAATTCATCCTATAGAACGGACCAATCAGAGCAGAGTAGCTCTCTGATAGGAGGAGTTTAGAATGAATGCTTTAGAACGGACCAATCAGAGCAGAGTACGGTCTCTGAAAGGAGGAGTTTAGAATGAATGCTTTAGAACGGACCAATCAGAGCAGAGTACGGTCTCTGAAAGGAGGAGTTTAGAATGAATGCTTTAGAAAGGACCAATCAGAGCAGAGTACGGTCTCTGAAAGGAGGAGTTTAGAATGAATGCTTTAGAAAGGACCAATCAGAGCAGAGTACGGTCTCTGAAAGGAGGAGTTTAGAATGAATGCTTTAGAAAGGACCAATCAGAGCAGAGTACGGTCTCTGAAAGGAGGAGTTTAGAATGAATGCTTTAGAACGGATCATTGAACGAGTCGTTTTTGACACTGGGGAATAAAAGGTAACGCTGCAATTTAAATTATTAGCAATTTAAAGACCTTGTATGTATGTAAATCTATTGTATAAGACCTTTAAAACAAAATTAGGCACGTTTAAAAACCTTAATAGGTGCTCTTTAAAATAATATACTGTGCATCAAAAAATAAAACTTAATTTAAGGGCTCATTTTTATCTTATTTCAGTTAGTTTTAAAGTTGGTGTTATAAAAAAGTATTTTAGTTAAGTACGTTTTTTCGTAACCACGTTAAAAAAAAAAAATTATTTCAGTAAACAAAAATGTTTTCATTGAGTTTTCATTAACGAAAGTAAGACCAAACAAAAGTGCACACCGGTACATCTTACCCAAAGTGCGCGTGATGTCATCAGCATAGTATGCGCGGACCGTCTGCGTGCGAGAGTGCACGTCTAGTGCCGACTGTGCTAAAAGAGTACGCCATGAGAGAAAGGTGCCTCAGGTTGTTCCTGGCAGGGCACTCAGCCTTACAGGCTCCATGTGGTTAGGATTAGGGATGGGGGTGGGGTTAGGGCATCTGCTGCCTGCCAGGAACAAACTCAACAAACAACAGAAAACACTCATTTTAACCTGAAAGTATCAAGAGCATCTCAGATTGATTTTTGCATGAATGATATGTTTCGTAACATTGAAATGTGTTATACTCAAAGCATTGAGAATGGAGTATAACAGTGCGGGGGTAGATTTGGCTCTCTGTGTCTGAATGTCTGGCAATGACGGGCCAGTAAATACCAAACTGTGTGAGGAAATCTACAGCAGAATGTGACGGCGTCTGTGTGATCTGAGCAGCCGTTGAGTTATGCAACATGATTGCGATCCAAAAAACTGGAGTAAATTAAAGCTACAGCTCAAACAAAAGATATTCTGGATTTCACAATGACTAAAAGACAGTCCTGAGACAACAAACATCCCGAAAACAACGAGAAATACAGCGTTTGATTAAAGTTAGTGGCAATAAATACGCTTCAACAAATGGCCCTTCCCGTTTAAACCATGTTGAGCAATGCAAAATGTTATTTGCACTGTTTGTTAAAGGGATGGTTCAACCCAAAAAGCACTTCCTCACAATTGAAGAGTGCGTTACCGTGGAGACCTAGCGCATGTGCAAGTTTAACGCTATTCTCCACGGCAGCCACACACACACAACTCACCACGCACACCACCGAGAGAGAGAACCACATTATAGCGACCAAGAGGAGGTTACCCCATGTGACTCTACCCTCCCTAGCAACCGGGCCAATTTGGTTGCTAAGGAGACCTGATGACCAATATGACTTGTGATATTACAACGATGTCGATTCACTTAATTGATTGTGGATAAGTCAGTAGGATTCAATATAAATACATAACGGACTGAATTCATAATCTGAATAAAACGCGAGATTTGACTCAAATCCTTTTTCGTTATTATCTCGGATGCAAAAGCGAATTGTGCAATTACTGGGCAGGACTACACGCTTATTTTTAATAATGGAAGATGAAACTTACATTTACATGTATGCATTTGTCAGATGCTTTTATCCAAAGTGACTTACAGTGCACTTATTACAGGGACAATCCCCCCGGAGCAACCTGGAGTTAAGTGTCTTACTCAAGGACACAATGGTGGTGGCTGTGGGGATCAAACCAGCAACCTTCTGATTACCAGTTATGTGCTTTAGCCCACTACACCACCACCAAAGTGACTTACAGTGCACTTATTACAGGGACAATCCCCCCGGAGCAACCTGGAGTTAAGTGTCTTACTCAAGCACACAATGGTGGTGAATGTGGGGATCAAACCAGCAACCTTCTGATTACCAGTTATGTGCTTTAGCCCACTACACCACCACCCCTCCATAACTTGCTTGTAACTCATCTTAATGTCTCAATTCTGTTTGGTGCTTCTAGTGGCGCAAAAACGGCACACTTGACCCTTAAAGCTAAGATTTGAGACTTGACCTCAGACTTTCAACACTGTAAAAAATGGCTGTAATTTTAACGGTAAAAGACTGTAAAAATGCTACAGTAAAAGAAACGTTAACTGGTTAACAGGTAGTTAACTTAACATACAAGGCAAAAAATTCGAATATATTTAACAAGACAAAACTTGTAATTTTACAGTAAACATTTTGTATTTTCGATTAGTAAAAAGTATGATTTTACCACATAATTAATAGTAAATATTTATAATACGTTCAACATGAAATACATGTACTTTATATGGTAAACTATTGACAAATTTACAGTTAAAAAAAACAATAATCAGGTGTTGCCAAATCTCCTTGCGGTGTTTAATAATACATTTAATATATAGTACCAGAAGGTTAGTATATTAATAGTATATTAATAGTATATTAAGTTTAGATCATTTAATAATACAAATGGTAGTAAACCGTAAAATATACAGGCATCAACAGGACATCCCGTAAAGCCTGAAACATGGTCACCGTATTTTTTAACGATAAATTTCTGGCAACCACAGCTAACAGTATTTTACTGTAAAATTAACTGATTTTTGATACTGATGTAGAAAATCACATAAAGGCAGCTGTGGCAGGGCAGAGGGCGGGGCCGGGTCGTGATGCTAATCACCGGACCCTAATGCGGCTAATTAAGCCCTCGAGAGGGATAAGAGCGACCGGAGACGGCAGTGCGACAGAGAGAGAGATTTACGGACAGCTGCCTGACACCTGTGTGTGTTTGTGTCTTTTTGGTTCAGTTTATTATTAAATTATTATTTATATTGTCAAGCCGCTTCTCACCTCCTCCTTTCCCATTAATCCCTTTACACTGGTATATAAGTAATCCATACGACTTCAGTGGTTAAATCTGTATCTTCTAAAGTGATGCAATTACTTTGAGTTAGAAACAGATCAATATTTCAATTTTTTAACTATAAATCTCCACTTTCACTTTCACTTGGAGATTTATTGTAAAAACGTACTTAAATATAGATCTTGTTCTCACTCACACCTATCCTATCTCTTCTGAAGACATGGATTAAACCATAATCTTTAAGCCTTTGTGTGATTTTTGGAGCTTCAAAGTTTTGGTCACCATTCACTATAATTGTATGGACCTACAGTGCTGAGAAATTCTTCTAAAAATATGAATTTGTGTTCTGCAGAAGAAAGAAAGTCACACACATCTGGGATGGCATGAGAGTAAATGACGAGAGAATTTTCATTTCTGGGTGTACTGTCTCTTTAAGACTTGAGACGTTATCTTGGACTTTCAAAACAATGTAAACGGTGAAAAATGTCGGTGATTTAACAGTATAAAAAATCTTGAATTGGTTAATGGGTAATTTCCTTAACATACAAGGCAAAAAATTAAGAAAATATTTTTTTTTAATTTAATTTTTTTTTTTTTTTAAGTCTCATTTGTGTCTAGTTTTTACTCTCCCAATAAAAAAATTATGTCATTTTGCTCTCAAACAAATTTAGCGTGTTAAATCTTTTTAGACATTTTTACATGAAAACAAGACCAAAAAAAAAATATCTGTAAGAAAATGATTTTCACCAGGTCCATTCACACCATTTTATAGGTGTATGACTAAAACATCAATGTTGTGACGTCCTGCCAATCACTGTTGCCCCGATGTTTCCTCCATCCAGATTGTCTCATTTCATTGGCTGTTCATTTCTCTCGCCCCGCCCATTTTCTGCCCACCCTCTGACCCGCCCGTCTCTGCTCTATCCAGGTGAACTGACCACACTTAATTACATACATTTCCAATAAAAGCAGCATCATTAAATGATTAATCAAATATAGCGTCTTTTTTTCAAAATAAAAGTCATGAAACTGGTTTTAACATTCATCCGTGCACACACATCAAGAGCTACACCAACACCATATCCACTCTTGCCCTCTTTCACACTGTCTGTTATTGAAGTACCTGGCCTCGGCTACCGTGCAGCAGTAACTGCCACTGCGTCGGGCATCTCTCCGTGCCAAGAGCTCGTCTCTGGAACGGCGACGGCTGAAGTAATCCGTAAGTTTCCCGAAACTTGCCATTCTGTCCTTGGCGTGCATGCACGTGCGTATGAATATAACGTCTCTTTTCAGTCCACAAACGTGGTCACCGGCAGTTCTGTTGTTTACCGGAGTATCATATTAATCATTAATTCATCCCTACATTCCCTGGTTTCCCCCTCTAAAACAGCAGTGGACGTGGCACGGGAGCAGCTATCCGCCTGCCTGAGCGCTGCTCGCTCACACACTGAAAATAGCAACGCTTGTAACTTCCTCTGAAGAGAAGCAACGGGCACAGAGGGTCTCCCCCCTGCTGAGAGAACGATAGAGAGGCACGAGTTTAGAGTCTTTCAGCATTGTCCCTCCGGAGCATCACCAACGCTGCCGCAACATCATCAGCATCCGTATCTCACCATCCGTATCTAACCAACCATATCTCACCATCACACTCTCTCTCCCTCACGTGCCAGAGCAGGGGAGGAAAGAAATGAATGAATAAAGATGAATCAAGGTTATAATGTGATTTAGCAAGACGATGCACACGAGATACACGAGTATAGAATCACTGATATATGCATTCAAAACAATGCCATCTGCATTTTTGTGCATGCATGCATGTGTGTGTGTGTGTGTGTGTGTGTGTGTGTGAATCATTCTTTAAAAGAGACGGCAGTGGGCTGCACTTGTGCCTTTCGAGTGGACTTCACAAAATCAATAGCAGAGGAGGGGTCTTTTATTGCATCATTTTTCCAAAACCCTTTGGTGATGACATCACACCTAAAATGGCAGGGTTTTAATACAAATGTGCATTAAATGCATTATGTTTTGCACTAAATCGTGTCATGCTTTATAAACATGTCAACATCACAGACGAGAGCTATGATGAGAACGGTTCATTGTTTCCATAGGAAAATTAATCGTAACCTTTAAAGCTCAAAAGGTTGTTAATCGATGATATATAGAGAGTTAATTTTAATAAAACTTAATAAAAATAAAAAAAATCGTGTTTATTAGCCAAATTCCTGGTAAAGACCTATACTACCCATGATTAGGAATGGGACAATATATCGAATTTTCGATATATCGTGAACCAAAAAAAATTACGAACCATATTGTGGCATAACTTGATATGTTGAAATTTGCAAAATTGTTTTCGGTCCACGTGATCAGATATAAAACAACCCGTCAAACACCATAATCTCTCTCTACCACTGCTGTACTTTTATCTACACTGTTTAAGTGCTTTTAGAAATTTAAGAACTGGGAAACCCTAGAAAAATCACCTTGTTTTGATGAAAAGTGCTTGATTGTTTCCTCCGTGTAATGTGTGTCCATCAAAGACTCCACTTTCTGTTGAATAATGTGTCTTAATATAATCGGTTCTTTACAGTCAGATAAAAATGTTAAATTAAATATTAATATTAATCTCACACAGGATGGATGCGCTAAAGAAACCGAGAGATCCTCGTTGATGTTTGTTGAACCGGAACACTGTGAGCCGCTCATTGAACTCTTAAAGTGACAGTAACATCATTAGTGTTTCTTATACAAATGAATGTAAACTCAATGTTATTACATTATTTCAAACAGTGATAGCTCATATCATTATTATATATACAGTGACATTTCATGATCTAATGTTAATTAATAAATAACGTTAAATTTTTATTATAATAATGATGACAAACAAATCTTCAGGACAGGATTTGTTCAGTTCTGTTGCTTGTTCTGCGTCTGATCAGCCTGAATGCAGTCCACTAATTAAAAAAGTTTATTTGTTTGTGATCTTTTCTTACAGAGAAACTCTTATTATTTAAACTTTGAGCATTTATATTGTGTATTAAAATAACTTTATTTTGATGAAAATTTATAATGAGCATTTTTCTCCGACATTCTTCCAGAATATAAAAATTTTCCGTAATATTTTGTCATTTAAGTGTTATTATATAGAATCGATATATATAGAATCATGAACCTCATATCCTATATCGAAGCGAATCGTGAGATAACCGTATCGTCCCGTGCCTACCTGTGATCCTGAAGAGAAACGATCCACAAATCAGAGAATCACGGCAAACAATGTGCACCAAAAGAGCTCTGCAGCAACCACCCACACCAATGACGCACAGTAAATGATGCGGTTGAGACGCTCTCCCTACACTCTCAAACTACTTGTATACATATATGAATATTTAGCAATCAAATTAATATTGCTTACTTATAATCAACAACATTAAATAAATAGTTTTATGTTTTTCCATTGTTTTTAATTCGATTGTGTTATTCGCAATGCTTCATGGGATTGTAGCTCATTCCCTCATAAAAGACGTCTTTGTCTTTTTTGTCAGATTTTCAAATACATTTGGCTTCAAAGCTAAATTGATTGCATTTTCACGTTGTAGTGCGGTCTGTGAAAACGTATATAGCTGAAAATGATGATGTATTTGTTGTCATGTGATCTACACAAACAAAACAATCAAGATGGCGGCCCGTGTTTTAGCGGCGCTGTTGTACTTGATACTCACTTTGATAGCGTTGTTAAAAAAATAATCGTTACTTTACACAACCATCACATTGCGTTCTTTCAAAGGCGAAGGAAGTTTCTCGGAATTGGTGTCGGGTGACGGATCACGAGGACAATTGCATACGGTGAAGACGAGCGACTTTTCGAAAATGCTTGAAAACGCCTGTGTGGACAGAGAACGTTATGAAAACGAAAACGCTTTTTTCAAATGCATCAGCTCATTCCCCAATAAAGCGTAAACACTGTGGCACTTTCAAAACATTGCCCTGTTTGTTTGAGCATCCCAACCAGCCCAACATAACAACATTGGATCAACCAATGGCAGGAGTTAGGGGCGGGGCTAAGTCCGGCCAATGGCAGGAGTTAGGGGCGGGACTAAGTCCGGCCAATGGCAGGAGTTATGGGCGGGGCTAAGTCCGGCCAATGGCAGTTGGGGGGAGTGTTCAGGAGTCGTTATTTTTGCGATTTCACGTTTGGTGATGCTAACATGGACACTTTTAATAGACTGTGATGACGCTGTGATGAGGAGGAGGGTGTGTCCGGCCGTGAGGGAGCACGAGTCACCTAATCAGCCGGGAGGGGGTAAAGATGAGCCGGGGCGCCAGTTCAAAAGCGAGCGAGACACACGCGGCCGCTTTATGTCCCTAAAGTTATGTTGACTGTTCTGCCGGTTTCCGCCTCCTCCTTGCCCATCCTGAACCCGTTGAAGACACGTTTACGCCTCATTTAGCAGCATAAATCTAGCATATTTTTTAAAATATTTAGTGTATATTTTTAACATTATGCTTCGTGGAAATGTAAAAGTGTCTTTTGCTGTTGGAGAAAATGTGCAAGCAAAAATAACATTTGCGGTGATCTCTTATTCGCCTCTATAGAAGTTTATCCTGTGATCATTTACTTTCACATTTCAAACACGGAAATGTGAAAATGGTCTGTTGGTATATCGCTGCAATCTGGTCGCAACGTGCCTGGTGTCAATTAAAGACAAGAAAAATCAATTCAGCCCTAGTCTATCACATTAAACAGTGAAGGGGGTTTGAATACTTAAAACGGTACATCAAGAGCTTTCGGTCCTGATGCTTTTTAACATAATGAATGTTGATGTGTGAGTAGATGATAATGAAATGCAGTGAACATGAAGACTTACTCCATCAGTGCGTCAGTCCTGAATACATCAGCATATCTTTCGGCTAACACCACAGCAGAGCAATCCTGACAGAAAGACAGAACAAGACAGGTTATGATTTCTGCTGCGATTCATTTTCACATGCAGGAAAAGAGGAAACATGCAACAAACATTTCAAGAGTTGCTCGTCTTCACCTTTAAACACAATCTCCATTGTGTCTAATGTTTGTTTAAAATCATTTTTGGTATCACTCTTGACTCTGAACTCATTCGCTGAAGAGGTCTTTCACAAGTTCAATGAAAAGTCACAACTTGCATAAGTTATATTAAAAAATATCCTGCTCCAAGCTTTATAATGGGAGTGAATGGTACCTTAGATTTTGAAGCCCGAAAAAGCGCATCCATCCATCATAAAAGTAATCCATATGGCTCCAGGGGGGTTAATAAAGACCTTCTGAAGCGAAGTGATGTGTTTTTGTAAGAAAAATACCCATATTTATAACTTTATAAACAATAATCACTGGCTTCCGGTAACAGCCGTCCGCGCGTTCACAAGAGAGTCGAGTTCCGGTGTATGACGTAAGTGTAGAGAAAGCTCCGGTGAGAAGTGACGAAAGCAAAATATGGATATTTTTATTACAAAAACACATCGCTTCACTTCAACAGGCCTTTGTTAATCCCCCTGGAGTCGTATGGATTACTTTTTTGATGGATGGATGCTCTTTTTTGGGATTCAAAATCTAAGGTACCATTCACTCCCATTATAAAGCTTGGAAGAGCCGGATATTTTTTAATATAACTCCGATTGTGTTTGGCTGAAAGATGAGAGTCACATACACCTAAGATGTCTTGAGGGTGATTAAATTATGGGATAATTAAATTTTTTGGGTGAATCCTTTAAGTAAGTGAAATTTAAATAAGATATCCTACAGCAATGAGCATTTGGACCGAGAAAGTGCTAAATCGTCATAATAAAATAACGTCATAATGCAGCAAAATAAGGATTCATTTACTTTAAGCAAAAATTAATATTTCAGTATCATTTTATAATAAGGTTATGTTCGTTCTCATTATTTAATTACATTAATTAACATGAATCAACAATGAACCATATTTTTACAGTTAATTTCAATATACACAATTGCATTTTTTAAATAAAAATTTTAACAAAAACTTTGAAAGAAAACGTCTTAATATTTTGAAATAAAAAATTCCTCTGTGTACAAAATACGTATAAAATATATATATACACACATATATATATATATATATTTATATATGTGTGTGTGTATATTTTTATATGTATGTATGTGTGTGTGTGTGTGTGTGTGTGTGTGTGTGTGTATGTGTGTGTATATATATATATATATATATATATATATATATATATATATTATTAATAATTACATTTTTTTGTTTACATTTTTCATTTTAGTATTAAAACTCATAATATTTTTTTATTTTATTTTTTATTATTAGGGTAAGTTTTTCATTGAGAATTTTTTAATTATTATTTAAATTCAATAAATTAATAAATTGGCCTAGAAAATGTTCTTGAGAGATTTATTTAAATATATAGTGCATAAAAATTGTCTCTTAACAATTCTATACATATTAAATGTAATTTTCATGTTAAAACAGATATATAAAGAACTACTAGTACAGTACGAGTATAACAATTACTTAAGTGAAGCAGTGGACATGTGCTCTATATATGTGCTTATTATCAATTGACTTATTGCATCCATGATTTTTGTCTTTTCGAGCGTGTGTATATAATGTATTCTGGCTCCTTAGGGCTTTACATTATTTTCACATTATTCCAGCGTCTCTACAAGTTCAAACACAGTCACACCTCGACACGTGCAGATGCTCTTCGCATGACCAAAACTTCATCAACATACGCTTTCCAAATCTGTCAATAAGATGATCGGACATGTTAACCTTCCGCTGACACTTACAGGATACTGTAATTCATGAATCACCGGCCTGACAACTCTTCACAGCCCTCCACGCTCACTTTCCTGCACTCAGCGAATCTATGAGTCACTTCACTGAATGTCAGGCAGGAATAAAAGAGTACACTTCACAATATGTGTCATGATTCACAAACAGAATGAATGGAGAAAATGACACACTTCATATCAGCTAATTTCCTGTGCAACTGGACAAATGCGTCTCAATTCAATGTCACCCACTCACACACACACGTTGTGTTCCATCTGTTAAACTCACGGGCAACAACAACAGCGGTCGGTCATTATAATGGCTGTGTGTGTGTGTGTGCACGAGTGCTCAAGCATCCTTTTCCTGACCCCGCTGTATATAGACACACACACATATATAAATGTGGACGTTCCATTGAGTTCTGTTGTTTTTATGAAAAGCTAATTGAGTACAAATCTAAAAGGTTTCACTGATGGCCAAAAGTTTGGAATAATGGGCATGTTTCGCTGTTTCGGAAGGAAATTGGTGCTTTAATTCACCAAAGTGGCATTCAGCTGATCACAAAGTATAATCAGGACATTACTGATGTAAACAACAGCACCATCACTAATGCTGGACTGGGAAGAGAAATCAACCCGGGATTTTACATGGCAACTGGCCCAAAACTTGTTGGTGGGGGGGTGTTGAGCCATGGGTTATTGTTCACTGTCCTTTCCTGCATGTCACGGCGGCGTTTTGTGGTTCACGTTTCTCCCAATGGCCAGTCCGCCCCTGATCGCCCCCAAAGTGCATCGGCCCACTGGGAAAATGCCCGGTATGCCAGAGTCCAGCCCTGACCATCACCATTTGATCAAATCTAGACAGCAGCATCACTCCAACACCTTATCCTCGAGTAATCATGATAAATTGATCATTTAATACTGGAAAATCACTTGCCATTATTTCAAACACAGTTGAAAGATATTTGGGTCATTCAATGAAGCTGAACGTTGTCTTTGTGTTTGTTTTTGAGTTGCCACAGTATGCAATAGACTGGCATTTCTAAAGGTCAATATGAGGTAAAAAATGGCAAAAAAGAAACCGCTATCTCTAGAAACTCAGTCAATCATTGTTTTGAGGATTAACGGCTTGAAATTGCCAAAAAACTGCAGATTTCATCCAAAGGTGTAACTACAGTCTTCAAAGACAAAGCACAACTGTCTCTAACAAGGACAGAAAGAGATGTGGAAGACCAGATGTGCAACTAAACAAGAGGAGAAGTACATCAGAGTCTCTAGTTTGAGAAATAGACGCCTCACATGTCCTCCGCTGACAGCTTCATTGAATTCTACCCGCTCAACACCAGTTTCATGTACAACAGTAAAGAGAAGACTCTTATGGGGAGAATTGCAAAGAAAGACACTTTTGAAACAGAAAAACTAGAAGAAAAGGTTCGAGTGGGCAAAGAAACACAGACATTGGACAACAGATAATTGGAAAAGAGTGTTACGGATCTGAACCCCATTGAGCTTTTGTGGGATCAGCTGGACTGTAAGGTGCGTGAGAAGTGCTCAACAAGACAGTCACATCTATGGCAAGTGCTACAGGAAGTGTGGGGTGAAAGGTCAAGAGCTACAGGAAGTGTGGGGTGAAAGGTCAAGTGCTACAGGAAGTGTGGGGTGAAAGGTCAAGAGCTACAGGAAGTGTGGGGTGAAAGGTCAAGAGCTACAGGAAATGTGGGGTGAAAGGTCAAGAGCTACAGGAAGTGTGGGGTGAAAGGTCACCGTAGTAATTTTTCACGTTATTAATGTTCTGACTGATACACTGTGATCAGTTGAATGCCACTTTGGTGAATAAAAGTACCAATTTCTTTCCATAAGAGCAAAATCTGAACATTATTCTAAACTTTTGGCTGCCACTATATTAAAACGCAATTCACACATAATAATTAGGACTACATGAAAACACCTCTTCTATTGATAAACATATTTTCAATTACTGAGTTTAAAGTCATTTTAATAGTCAAAATTTGCTTTTTTGTAACCGTCCAGAGACAAAAAAAAGTGACAGAAATTGGCCCTAATAAATAAACATTATTTTGTCATGTCATTATATAATAATATTTTGACATTTTTATGAAAAGGCACATTTTGTTCAGGTCATGTGGTGTAACCAAGTTCAGAAATATGAAAATATAGACATATATATATATATATATATATATATATATATATATATATATATATTAAAAATATACACTCTAATGTGTTAAAAGAATTAGGGAAAGTATTTAAATTACCTTAAACTTGATGGTTACAGTAGTTTTTTTTTGTCATTAAATAAATTGAAATAAAATAGAATAATAATTTTTTTTTTAAAAAAAATCCTTACCCTACTCCTAAAAGAAAACATTACGTATTTTAATACTAAAAACCGTGATTTATATAAACATGTAAACACTTTCAGAATGATCAGAAAATGCATTTTAAAAAATATTACAAATTAACAACAAAACAAAGTACAAAATAAACAAGTGATTGTTAATTTCACACATTTTGAAAGGTATTAGATGAACTTTAGCCCAGCTCTGGTGTGGATAGGTGTGAATGTGATCGTTAGCAACAGTGACTCAAGGCGACATCTGATCGCCATGACAACAGCAGAGGACGAGCACGCAAAACCAGAAACCAAAGACCAACTTGACCAAACCAACCAAAGTTTATACACAGATACACAATCCACTGAGAAAACACTCAATTGGTTAAAAGCATGTCTCAAACATAAACATACACACACACACACACGTACCTTCAACACAAAGGGGTGTCCGTGAGAGTTACACGCAAACTCCTAACGCTTCAATCAAAGTGTGAAGGTTTTTTAACTTTATAAGTGTTCCGGGCTGTTGTTGAGTTCCTCTGAGTATCTCTCAGATCTCGCTGGCCACTCACTGGCTGACTGTGTCTCTAAACATAACGAACTACCCACCTAAACCACATTGTGGCATCAAAGGCGCGTTTTGAGCAAGTCGGTCCACTCGGCGGGCAGCTGTGTAGCCAACTATGTAAACAAGCGCCATAAGTAAGCACCAGTGCAGCTCCTATCGACTTGAATGGGGAAGGACCAAAATCAGCAGTAAAATTTGACAACAATGACATAAAAAAAATGCGCTTCTTTAGCTCAGTTCCCGCCAAAAATAAAATACAATAAAAGAACTCTTTTTGTCAGGCTGGTCCAGCTACTGCGCATGCGCGTTCTTCAGTTGACTGACATGCAATGTCTATTTAAGGCTAAGTTCACCCCAAAATGAAAATTCAGTCATTGTTTGCTCACCCCCGTGTTGTTATAACCCTATATGACTTTCTTTCTTTTTCTTAACACAAAGGGAGAAATTGTGAAATAATGTTGCGCTTAGTGATGTCATATAGTGGCAGTTTATGGTGACCACGTCTTCAAGCTTCAAAATAACACAAAAGTATCATTCAGAAGTCTAATTAATTATTCATGAGACTCATGATTGTTATGAAATATACGATAAGATTTGATGAGAAACAAACTGAAATATAATGTATTATTTAGTGAAAATTATAACTAACTGTTAAGCCTCCTCGTGACATTGGGGCGTTCAAGCGAAAAGTCATAGTGTTTACCTATAAACAGGTCCTCCACAGCGATAGTGACAACACAACACAGCTGCACACAAAACAGAGAACAGAACTTACTAAACATGTCTGAAGAGTTTGTAGTTGAAGAATTGATGCATTTCTATGCCCAGCCTTATTATTTTGAATGTTTTTGGACTGGTGCCAGTTCACAGTGGACAGAATTACCCGCGCAATGCCGAAAATAGAAAACAAGCGATCGATAGAATGTCCCGTCGCTCATCACTGCTGGTTAGGACAAAAACTCTGATTAACATGGAGAATATACATTTTATCACGTCTTGTTTGCCGTCAGTTTAGGACACTGTTTGATTTTTGAGTACTTCGTTAAAAAAAAAAAATGTTTAAATAAGGCTGGGCATAGAAATGCATCAATTCTTCAACTACAAACTCTTCAGACATGTTTAGTAAGTTCTGTTCTCTGGTTTGTGTGCAGATGTGTTCTACCACTGTGGAGGACCTGTTTATAGATAAACAAATGAGATTTCACCAACGAAAATTGAGAGTTCATGCCGAATTTGCCACAAACGTGCCAAAAAGTCACTGCTAAATAGTCTCTGGACTACAGCAATTGTTGCTGCTAGTAACTGTTTCCGGTGCGACACAAACTTGCCTTCCTCTAGGGGGCGCTCTGTGGCTCAGACTGATTACACTTCTTATTTTTTGACACATTCGCGGAGCGCTAGATGGCGCTATAAGATGGCCTTTTCGCATGTGAGTTTCCCCTGTAATGACGGACCCACTATATATATATATATATATATATATATATATATATATATATATATGTGCTTTATGGAGCTTCAAAGTTTTGGTCATACCAACATTCATTCATGTGCATTGACCCACAGAGCTGAGATATTCTTCTAAAAATCTTAGTTTGTGTTCTGGAGAGGAAAGAAAGTCATATACATCTAGGATGGCATGAGGGTGAGTAAATAATGAGAGAACTTTCATTTTTGGGTGTACTGTCCCTTTAAGGTGCCCAGCGGTAAAATCTGACAACAATGGCATCATAAATTAGCTCAGATCTCGCTAGAAAACTTGGGTTATACAGTCTCTGCTAAGCACTTTTAAAATAAGAGAATTAATATTCATACCCATCGTACCTGACCAATTAGAACTGGCTTATGGTTGGCTAAATCCCGCCCATTTATGTTAATTATCTTTCTGTCCTTTTGTTCTATATTAGTTAGAACACAACCAAATTCTGTCTCATTCATGAATCTGTCCCGCACGGGTTCGTGTGCTATGAGTGATTCTTTAATTATAGTGGGACGTTCTGTCCTCTAGGATGGTTTTAAAGATTTGCTTCAATCGTTCTAGTTTTAATATAAATGTTATAACAGCTTTTTATTCTTTAATTTGGGCTTTTCCCCACACCAGGACCTTTTAAATACCAATCTATTTTAAATTTAGCCTATAAAAAGTGATTTAAGATTTCATTTATAAACTGTCCCTAACTGAAGAATCACCCATAGTGCTGAATGTTTTCAAAACAGCTTTCTGAAAATGCCCCTCGTCTTCTGTTGTCCACAGACAGTCAGAAAGCCCCGCCCCCAACTCACACCATTGGTTGGGTAACGTTGTTGGGGGCGGGGTCCAAGCAGGTCCCTCCAAACAAACACAGAATTTTTATAGCCCCACAGAGACACAGTGTTTACAGTATTCAAGAAAATTAACCGGTGAAAAAAAGTGTTTTATCGCTGAAAAAGTTGCACACTTCAGCTTTAATGCCTTTAATGCACAATCATGAGATCATGATCATTTAATATATCATTAAAACTCTGGAGAAACCAAACTGCCCCGATGCTGTCCCTCTCATGTCTTGGACCTGCATCATCATCATCTAAGAGCTCTTCAGGAACCCTGAATGCAACAGAAACACTGAAGCTGGAAACTCAAGCTTCCTCTTTTCCCACATAGTTGAGATCTGGATTAGTACAAAGTCCGGTTTTTAATGGATTAACGGAGTATGGTTGCACCAAACGGATCTGAATTCTGCAATGATCTTATGACTCGAGTAATGGATCTTTGGCTAGAACTAAAGATATCATCTTTATATGACCTTTAAAAAAATTATTCTGTGAACAATCTTAATACAATATTACTTATATAGTGTTAGGACCATTTGACAATTGAGCTTACAGACAAAAAAAATTAACAAAAATAACGTGAGCCTCTTTTTAAGATTTTCACATTTACATTTCATAACAAATTAAATTGTGTAATTTAAATAAAAATAAAAAATTTGAAAATAAAAATCAGTTCAACGTTCAATTTTATACAAATTTGTTATGCAATTAAAATGTGTAAAAGCTAAAATAAAAAAATAAAAAATAAAAGTTTCCTGCCTCCCTACACTAAATATTTACACATTCATTTTATTATAGGGGTTTCCTTCACCAGTTTTCTTTTAAAAATAAACCAGGAATTATGTTTATATTATTATGTACCTATTTAAAGGTCTGTTTTCTCTATTTTTACTCTATTCAGAACACAATCCCAATTATTTAGAGTAAATAAAATCATTTTTATCCTATTTATTTTATTAGAGAATATATGAACTTCCACTGTTGGCCACTAGAGGGAAACCTTTGACTGTTTATTATTATCATTATTATTATTACTACTACTATTGTTATTATTATTATTATTATTATTACTATTATTATTACTACTACTACTATTGTTATTATTATTATTATTATTATCATTATTATTATTACTACTATTGTTATTATTATTACTACTATTGTTATTATTATTATCATTATTACTACTATTGTTATTATTATTATTATTATTATTATTATTATTACTACTATTGTTATTATTATTATCATTATTATCATCATCATTATTATTATTATTACTACTACTACTATTGTTATTATTATTATTATTATTACTACTATTGTTATTATTATTATTATTATTATTATTATTATTACTACTATTGTTATTATTATTATCATTATTATCATCATCATTATTATTATTATTACTACTACTACTATTGTTATTATTATTATTATTATTATTACTACTACTATTGTTATTATTATTATTATTATTATTATTACTACTATTGTTATTATTATTATCATTATTATTATTACTACTACTATTGTTATTATTATTATTATTATTATTACTACTACTACTATTGTTATTATTATTATTATTATCATCATTATTATTATTACTACTACTACTATTGTTATTATTATTATTATTATTATCATTATTATTATTACTACTACTTCTATTGTTATTATTATTATTATTATTATTATTATTATTATTATTACTACCATTGTTATTATTATTATTATTATTATTATTATTATTATTACTACTACTATTGTTATTATTATTATTATTATTATTATTATTATTATTACTACTACTATTATTATTATTATTATTATTACTACTACTATTGTTATTATTATTATTATTATTATTATTACTACTACTATTGTTGTTATTATTATTATTACTACTACTACTATTGTTATTATTATTATTATTATTATTATTTTTGGTACATGGATAACATTGTGTAACCATTTATTTATTTAAATCTTTTTTGGTTCCTGGTTATTTCCTAATTGTATGAATAGTGGCCATTATTCCCCACAAACTTTGCTTTTGTGACCAGGATAGTGATATTTTGAAATGTACCTATTTTCCTGAACATTCCGGATAGATTCGATGCTGAGAACTTTCTAGAACTTTCCAGTAATATGAATAGTAGTATATAAATACAGGGGCCTTAAGCCCACCAGTTCAGTTTAGTTCCAGCTGTCTAAGTGGACACATATCTGCATATTTCCGAGATGGCATCAAGAGACTGCAAGCATGCGGCAGATGCACTTTACTATTTCTGTGGCCAAGAGCGTAAAAGTACCCTGTGGAAGCAACTGCTAAGATGTGTGAGGCCTACGTGGCATATTTCGGCATGCCTGTGGGGGATCAAGACAAACACTGGGCACCTCATTTCACCTGCGGGCACTGCAAAACAACTCTGGAAGGTGAGATGGACAATTGATGCTCGCAATTGTATGTTATAAAATGTGTTAATTTATCAAATTGTAAAAGTTTGTTATTTAAATAATATAGCATATATGAATAATGTTGCGAGAATCTTTTACACATTGGTCATGGGTGAAATAAATGTATTTTTGAGGGGAAAAGAGTGCCATGAAGTTCGCTATCCCAAGAATTTGGCTGGAACCCAGTGACCCCTCAAGCAACTGCTACTTCTTCATGGTGGACCCTTCCAAACGTCGGGACTGCCAAGAATGCACCTGCTATCACAGATCCGGACATCCCTTCATCCATCGTCCCGATGCCACACTGCCATGAGCTCCCCGTACCCACTCCTCCAGAGAGAGAGCAGCCATCTTTAGAAGAGGGCAGCTAGTCAGAGTGCGAGGAAGACGTTGTATATTCAGAAGACAATTTTAGAGGTGGAGTTGAGGAGAGAAACTCATACAACCCCAACCCAAAAGACCTCAACGACTTGATTAGAGATCTTGGTCTCACCAAGTCCAATGCCGAGCTTTTGACACCTAGAAAAGTGTGAAAGTCGCAGATCAGAGGAAGCGTCACCAACCTTTTTCCAGCTTCTTCACCCGTCAAGGCGGGCTCTGCTTCTGCCACAATGTGACCAGTCTGTTCGAGGCAATCGCCTGTAACCAGAATGAGTGGCGCCTCTTCATTGACAGCTCATCCAGGAGCCTCAAAGCCATGCTGCTCCATAATGGTAACAAGTACCCGTCTCGTCCCCTGGCACACTCAGTGCACCTCAAAGAGGATTACAACAGCATCAAGACTTTGCTGGACGCCTTGAAGTATGATGAGTATGGCTGGGAGGTCATAGGAGACTTCAAAATGGTGGCATTCCTGATGGGTCTCCAAGGCGGTTTTACCAAATTTCCCTGCTGTCTTTGCCTTTGGGACAGCAGGGACACCAAGGCGCACTACCACAGGCGGGACTGGCCACAGCGGACCGAGCTGGACCCCCGAAAGGTGCTGATGCCACCACTGCACATCAAATTGGCTCTAGATAAGGAGTCGGTAGCCTTCAATTACCTTCAAGACTTCTTCCCAAAGCTGTCTGAGGCAAAGGTCAAAGCCGGTGTGTTCGTCGTACCACAGATAAAGAAGATCCTGGAGTGCAATGAAATCCCCAAGAAGCTCACTAGTTTGGAGAAAGGGGCTTGGAACAGCTTGTCACAGTGGTTCGGGGTTTTCTGGCGAATCACAAGGCCAAAAACTGATGGTGAAGAACTACGGCACAATAGGCGGTAGGATGTCCCTCAAAGTCCATATCCTTGATGCTCATCTTGATCAATTCAAGGAGAACATGGGAACGTACTTGGCAATTAGGAAATAACACTTACTACCCAGGAACAAAAGTTGTGTTACATAGTGTAACTTCATAGTGTAACAGTTGTCCTGCAGTACTGTCATTTCTCCACTAGATGTCGCTATCTATCATAAAATCAAAACATCAAGCCAAACAGCTCAATGGGGTCCTGTTACTTTTGCTAATCTAAATGAAACTGCATTATAGGTTAAAATACTTGTAATATACACGTATAAAAAACTGTGAGTGTGTGTCCAACGTTAAAACCACACACTCTCCATAGTGTGACTTCATAGTGTAACAGTTGTCCAGCAGTAATGTCATCACTTTCATTCTCCTTTTTTAATTTAGCACAGGCCTAGTTTCGGTTTTGGTGCGATTTGATGACCAACTCAATTTAACCACATCCGGGAGTTCCTCATAGAAGTCGATTAAGCGGGTAGAATGGAAATCAGCATGACGCGTTGTGGCTAAAAGGGGGTGGGGCTTAGCGGCCCGGTCAGACGCGATCGGGTTTCAATCCGAATGATTCTTATTTTTAGTTTTCGCTGCGTGTTTTTAATTGAACAGCCATTATAATTTCCCAGTTTCATTATTCAGCTGAAAAATCAATGTTTAGGCCGTTGATGAAGCAGTGAGCTTGAGACAACGTTATCACGTGGTGTCTGTTACTTTTCTCAGCGCTGGTGGGAATGACCAATCATTGTTGTTTGTGATTAACAGATGGGGATTTAATTATTTAATTTTTTTACAGAAATTACTCGAGCGTATTTTTATTTATTATTAACAGATAAACTATTTAACACTCAGGACCTCCAGGACAAAAATGTCCCCATTGAAACCCATTAAAACGGCAATAGTTGATCCCGGTGCCATTATATTTTCCACCAGATGGCGCCATTTTTTCTCATATTTAGCCAAGGAGTTTATACATGCTTTTTCCTTATTTTCTGTTTGCTGTTTTATGGAGTACTGCAGGCCAATTAAATAAATGATGCAGCTAAAATGGTGTGTGTGTGTGTGTGTGTGTGTGTGTGTGTGTGTGTGTGTGTGTGTGTGTGTGTGTGTGTGTGTTTACAAAACAGCAGTGGCATTATGTAAACAAACTGGCAATTAAAGGGTTAAAATCCTGAAAATGAATGAATATTTGGTAGCTATAAACAGGACTGATGTTGTTTAAAATATCTTAGTGAAAGTGTAAAATAATATTCATATATAATATTTTTACAACAGTTTTTTGACTTGGATATTTTAGTCCTCTAAGGTCCTGGGTGAGTTATTTTTTTAATCTGACACTGCACAAAAAATAATAATGCATCAAAATCAATGTTGTTGCTAATCATTGACATATCCCAGACTGTGATAATACCAAAAAAATAAAATAAACAGATAAATCCCCTTAGCATTTATTATATGGAAAATAATTACATTTTTTTGTGTTTTTTATTTATTTATTCATAAAAAAAACAACAATGGTATTGTATAAACAAACTGGCATTTAAAGGGTTAAAATACTGAAAATGAATGAATATTTGGTAGTTACGGTCAGGACTGATGTTGGTTAAAAAATGTACTCACTGAAAGTGGAAAATAATATTTATGTATAATATTATTATGGCAGTTTTGACAAGAAGGACCTCTGAGTGACGTTTTTAATTGACGGACAAAGGTTAAATTGTTATCATACATGCCTCAGATAAAGCAAAAGTCGAGTTGAGATTTGAATGCAGTTCAATGTCTAATTCGGCTTTTTATTTTACATGTTTTTTGAGCCCATGAGCGCCCCCTAGAGGAAGAATCAGTTTGCGTCTTGATCCGACAACATTTGCCGCCAATAAGAATTCACGCCTCTTTCTCAATACACAAAATGCATTTTGGGAAACGGTCTTTAGAACTCCGTATTCTGAAAGAGAGTTACGCAACAGTCCTAGCGCAGCGCCGTGATCGTGTGTGGATGTACGTCGATAACGTTTCGCTCGTTTTCTCAGCGATTATTTCCATCAAGTAGCATGAGGAACCCTGCAGTAGATCCGAACTACCACAGTCACACAGCAACTCATCTACACACCAGCATGGATCGCCGGAAAAAACAAGCACATGGATGGTGAAGGCGCACTATGAACTATTTTTGGAAGACATTTCGGAAGAAATTGCACATTTTGGATCACGGACGCTAAAGTTAAAGGGCAAATCAAGGAAGAGGAGACCAGTCCATCCAAACATCTGCCCGTGCTTCGCTAGTAAGATCGATCGTTTTTTTTATTAAAGATTAAAATGGATCATAATATCAACACAAAACATAACGTGTCAGCTGAGGTTATTTGATCTCGATGTGTTTTTGCAGCATCTGTCTCTTTAAATGCTCGCTTGAGCGACAGTGGAATCGAATGTAACATTGTATCGCGTCTTTTAAAGTTTTCTTCTCGAAGTGATACATTGTAACATTGTAACATTCTGTCGTTGTTGCGGTGAAAGGTCGAGACGTTCTAAAGTCGAGTTTAATGGAGGTTTAAAGGTCTGGTTTATTATCTGGATCGATTCTTCTGAAGTAGGAAGTGAATTTGAGATGTGGGTGTTCTCACAAATATAGTGAAATATAGTGAATATGTCATAACGCCTGAAATCTAATAACGTCAACAGGTTTAATGGAAGTCTAAATGGCATTATTACTCGTTGCGTTTATGGGAAGTGTTTATTTGCATCACTTTGAAGAGGCTTATCATAATGAATAATAGAAACTAATAGAAGCGATTATTATTCAGGGGTCTCTCTGTGTATCTGTCACTCTCACGTCTTTGTCAATTGTTTATTTTCTCTATCAGTTCATGTACAATGAAGCTTTATTGATAAGGCAAAGTACTTTCAATAGTTTCATTTGTTCAGTTTTCTGTCTGTCTGTCTCTCCTCTATCCAGCTGGAAGGAGCTGTCTATCTCTCATGGGTCTGTTGGCTCTGAAATTACAATGTAACTAATGTTAAGAGTGTTTGTTTGTTTGTTTGTGTGTTTGTCAGGGTAAATGAGTCCTTACTTGAATATAGATTTGTCACAAAATTGGCCCAAATGAGACAAAGTCTCTCTTTGGGAATTTGAAGAACATTTATAGCATATTCTAAAAAAAAATAATAATAATTATGTCTGTATATATAATGCATGTATGTGTATGTGTGTGTGTGTATATGTGTGTGTATGTGTGTGTGTGTATATATATATATATAATTTCAAAACTTCCCTTGCATTTTGAATACTCCAGAGTGTAAGCAATGTAATCATTAATTACAAAAAATAAATAAATTATTAACTTTGTGCTTTTCAAGTTAAAAAACAAACAAATATCATGACATTTTGAGTCAAGAATTTCAATAATTGTTTCTAACCTTTACACCGTTTGACCTGCATAAAATGTGCCTTTTTTATTCATGTTTAAAATATCAGATATTTAATGACGTGATAATAAATAAATATATATATATACTGTATATGTATTTTTCAATCTTCATACACAGTTTTGTTGGTTACACCACTTGACTTTGTTTTGGTGGGCATAAGTTGTTCAAATATGAATCATATTTTAAAAACTTTTTTTTTTTTTTAGAAGAAAATATTTTTATTGACAATTATTTTAGAAGAAATAATAATAAAAGATTATTCTGCACTATTCATGCCAATATTTTTTTATTTTTTTTCAAGAATGTCTCCAGATGGTTACACCAAATGACATGTATTACTTTAAAAAAGAGAAAAATATGAAAATGACTTTAAACTGAATTGGAATCATGTTAATTATAGTATAGTTGTATTCAAATAATTGTTTGTGTGAAATGCATTTTTTTTTGGTATTTTTGAGTAACTTTATAGACCCGTAATGTCATTGACCTGTGTATTGAACCTGTGACCTAAGCGTTACTAGCTCCAAGCTCAACCTTGCTTCTGTGTGTGTGTCTGTGTGTGTGTGTGTGTGTGTGTGTGTGTGTGTGTGTGTGTGTGTGTCTGCAGTGACCCATTTTCTCATGAATCTCTATGCGTCTGCAGTTGTCACATGCCTCAGTCAGATATATGTACGGATTGACTGTGTGTGTGTTATTTGTCAATGTGAACACAGTACATAATGGACTCTGTTATGTTTTCAATAAGTTCTACATTGGCTTTCTCACGTCACGAGTATCTGTAGCTGTGTGCATTTGCTTTTGTTTGTGTTTAAGGTTTTATCAGACTGGTATTGTTGACTGAGAGGGACTTCCTGTGTTTGACACTTATACTGTCCCAATTCACCATGTTGTGTGTGTGTGTGTGTGTGTGTGTGTTTTTATTTTAAACTGATTTATAAATAACTAATTAGGCATTACAGCTGAATGCATTAATGATCTTTGTACCGATCAATGCCTCTGTTAAATTTGCGAAATTGTTTTATTTTAATTTTGAATTAATAATATTTAATACTGCATCTAAATAGTCAGTAAAAATGACCGTGAGAGAGGACGATAACATATTTATCAGTTTTTTAAATCAATTTACATGAATATAATCCCAGATGCAGTTTATCATTAAAACAAAATGCCAATAATTACCAGAAAATATTAAGCTTTCGTGAACAACGCGTGACATAAGTATAAACAAGCCTGAAACACTCTGGGGACTCTTATTTTGAAATGAAGGGAAAATTATCAGTAAGTATCGGCATAGATTTTAGCCGATTTACAATATTTCCAAAAAGCATATAAACGATATATTGGTCAACCTCTACTGTCTGAAACTCTACATAAAACAAATGTATTAAGTTTTATTTGATCTTGTTGTTTTATCGATGACAATAATTGCAGGATAAAATGGGCAGCTGTATTTGTTTAAATGGAAACACAAAGATGACGCATAATTACACTCCAAGTCAACATGAAATCAATATTGAGCCTATTTACTGAGTCTTAATACACATTTCTTGTCTAAAGGCACTTTTCCGCTGCACGCTACGGTTCAAATCGACTCGTTTTACTTTTCTGAGCTTGCTTATCCACTGCAGTTTAGTGCCGCCTCAACGTGGGCGGGATTATAGGCTGATTGTCATAGTAACGCCGCCTCTACTGCCATGACATCATCTTAAACGAGACACAAAACAATAAACAATAACACGAGCGCTAGCTGTTAGCTGCTAGCTCATTGTGCTGCATAAAGCAGTTGTTGATGGTGATTTTACACAAGTGTAACAGTTAAATTGGGCTGGTTGTTTTAGAAGCTTCCAGAAGCTGCTCAACTAAATAAAGTGAAGCTGTCAAGCGGAGTTTAGAGTTAACGTAACGAAACGTCCCATCATCCTCCATCATGGACCCCATCAACACTCTCCGTCCCATTGCTCGCCGGTCTAGATAGCGTCCATTTGGTCAAACCACTTCCTCTTTACCTTGATGGTTCTGTCGTCACTTAAGTGTTTTAAATGTTCCCTACACTGTTGGTCGGTCCGGTGGAAGCCGTGTGCGGTCAACAGCTGAGACACGTCCTGAAAGACGTCCGTCGCTAACGAGAGGAACATCTGCACCTCGTTTATTGACCACGGCGGGGTTTTGTGCACTGACATTTCATCTCGCATGAACAAATGATACCGCTATCGCTAACTTTAAAACTAGCAGGTTGATGTCCCGTCCCGTGTTGGAGATCCAGTGACGCCGGTAGTGACGATTCTCTCTGACCAATCAGTGATCTGCAGTATTTTGACATCACATTTAGTATCGGCTCGACTCGCTTGGGACCTCGACCGAGGTGGTGCTAAAAAAAGTACCAGGTACGAGTTACTATCCACAGTGCAAAACCCCCCAAAAAGCGAGCAGAGTCCAGTCGAGTCGAGTTGTACCGTGCAGTGCAGTGGAGTGGAAAAGCCCCATAAATGACTTACTTTTTCGGCTGATGTCACCAGGCCCTCTTATTTACGTATTTCTTTATCCATTTTATTAATTCCCGGTGGATAAAATCAAGTTCCACCCCACTTTTTGTTCTAATTGAATATCCTGTTTTACTCGTAAATAAATCACAACGTGGAAGTCAAGTGGGGTGCGCAAATGAGAAATTTGTTCGCTGACCTTTTCTGCATATCGTGGCGCCGTTTTGTTGTCCGTTCTGCATAACCTGGCGGCTCATTTTAGCTTATTTCGGCCCATTCGGCCCGTTTCGCTCAGTTCTCCTGATGTCCACCCTTGATCGGCCCCAAAGTGCGTCGGCCCATTGGGAAAATGCCCGGTATGCCAGATTACCAGTCCAGCCCTGGTTCGGCAGCATTTCAGTAATGAGAACATGTTGCTGGAATGTGCTAACAGGTATACTTCATGCAAAATCAAAGAGCGAAAATCTGTCAAAAGGAAGGTGTTTTTGAGTTTGTTTCATTGTCCGTAACGACTTGCATGTGCGAACTTTCAGGAAAACTTCTTAGCGGCTGCTAAACACCTTCTTACTGTCATTGGTCGACATCATCAGTAGGTGTGACCTGAAGCTCCTCCTACTTTGAGGCCGACAGCTCATTCTGTATAAGTTGTTCAGTCAGTAAAGATCAGTCAACATGACTATGCATCGGTGCATACTGTATTATGGCCGCTTATAGAGTGTTATTAGTGCATATAAACAAGACAAAATATACATTATCTACTGCATATATATTACATTAAATCATCATCAGATGGTTAAAACAGCTTCTTTTACTGACCTCATGTGAATTCTACTTTGTTTATGTTTTCCTCATATTTAAATGCTCACAGCGGTGTGGCAGGTGTCTAAATGTTCGCAAACGGCATAGCATTGCTCGGCTGTTTCGAACTTCAATTTGGCTGTTTTGAACTACAATTATGTGCTGGGGAAAAAAAACAATGCAATGAAAGTGAATCGTGACTGTTTGGCAAAATGTTAGCCTCATCTTCCTAATCGTGTTCCATGGAAGAATGAGAGCCATACAGGTTTGGGACAACATGAGGGTGACTAATTGATGACACTTTTTATTTATTTATTTTTTTATTTATTTTTTTATAATGGTATAAAAACAAATACTGGCTATAAACTAGCTATATACGGTATATAATGGTTGCTTTTACTTTGGGGTAAAATGGGACCCGGACAGGTTACGTTTTGATCGTGTTATAGAGAAAAACAATTTAGGTTTTTCAGAGTTCTCCGGGCAGAGGCTGAGAATTGAATCTGCGCATGCGCGCTGCTGAGTCTCCATAATCCGGAGAGAGAAACGGGCTGAAGAAGAACCGATTAAAAAATAAAATAACTGAGACGTATGCATGTACATCTGCGCATTTTTGACGCATGCACGCTCCCCTCGCGAGCCCCGGGAAGAGATGCACGCCAGCACAGCTGTAGTTGCAGCTGTCGGTGTTTATGCGGACTGATCTTCACCGGAGCGCAGCAGCAGCATCATCCGGTCCAGAGGAATTATGAGTGACCGAAGAAAAACACCGGCGCACAGCATCCGGACGGGAGTTTTTCATCATCAGGAGACATCCGGAGGCTTTTAACCCGGGACCGGTATTAAAACAGCATATCACTCCGGGATTGAACGGCGGGACCGGAGCGCTCTCGTGCTCACCGGGCCCAAGACCACTGCACCTCACCGGAGTCTCTCTCTGTGTGCCGTTAAATATTCATAGTCACGATCCGAGTGTCAAACTTGATACTCTCGTGCCTGTGGAGACGCAATGAGCCCATGCGATCACGTTATGAACATCTGCACGAGCTTCAGACGAGAGAATGACTGCAGCACCTGCAATCTGACCCCCTGAACACCTGCACCGGGTCACAACCACAGAAAACACCTCCTCTTTAGACTAGACTAGCTCTGGAGACACATGCATGCACAGTCGCAGCTTTGTGTTCATTTAGGGACATCTTATTGTCTTCTATTGACCTTAAATTAAAGTATGTTTTCTACTACATAACTATACGTTTAATTGATATAGAGAATATACTGGTATTGGCCAATATGTATACGGTTACACCGGTCTGATTAGGCCAATATTGAAAGCAGATTAGGTGCTATTTAAAAATAAAACTACTTAAATGATCCATCTATTAATTAAAAATATAATTTCAGTGCCTGATTGAATCAAGTGCCAATGCAGTTTTATTTTTTTACACGTTAATTATTGATATTGGTATATTGGAGTGTCCCAAACGCACACCACAAAATAGTTTTTTTACAGTTAGGGCTGCACGATTGTGGCCAAAATCATGAATCTTATTTTCCTGTTTATGTTCGATAAATACAACTTGCATTTGAAATACTTAATTTTAGGTAAAGCAACTGCATGCCGTGTTCTTTAAGCCGGCGACACGTTTAAATAAAACATTAAATAGGGAATGTTGATGCATGATGACACTTCTCATTTGGTTAGTTGTGGCACCTGAAATTGCAGTCTTGATTATGTATTAATTTTGACAAATTTGGCCCTCTCATCGAAGCACTTTCTGACTTTTCCCGACAGTTATGCATGCACAATTATATACACTAACAGACTTGCATGCATGGAGACACTCCGATTGGACGGCGATGTTTGTTGTCTGATGAAAGGCACATTTGCTTCTGCAGCCTGGATGAAATGTGACTCATCGTGAGACAGCTGCGGAAAGATGACCCACAGAAAGAGAGACAGAGAGTCTGTGCTGTGACTTGCATACATGCATGTAAACAAACGACACGATGCATCACTCTTGTGGAGAGTAGACTGCATTAACATCCAGCTTTTAAACTTGTAAACTGACTATTTGTGTCTTTAGCGGTTCAGCGATGCATTTTACTGCCCCTGTAGTGTCATCCACTCTCTCAGGTGAGATTACGGCAGGTTAAACGTCACCTGAAGCACAGGCAGACAGGTGTGAAGTTGAGCTGAAGGGCCCGTGGCCCTCGGAGACCTTTGGGAAACGGCACCCGTGGATCGTGCGAGCATCTTTAGCAAACAGACTTCATTGCACACAGCATGCGTGTGTGAATGCTGTCAATCAAACAGACTTCCTGTCGTTCGCCCTCTAAAACTGGAAACAATGTGTGACCGACTAGATTCAATGTTTGATCCACTAAACTGAGAAAGGGACGTTGTGTGGGTGTTGCTTGTTGTCGTGGCTATGGGGAGTTCGGCCTCGTCTTTGACCACGGATAGAGAATCGGATCACGGGTTTGGTACTGCTCCGTTCCCGCCGGCCGCTCCAATGGGTTGGCTCAGAACCAGCCACAGCATTCCGGTGTGGGGAACCACTTTCATCACGCGCCAACAACAGCAGCCCATTCCTCACAGAGAACGCAGGTAACATGCTTGCACGAGACGTGCGAGTGAGATTTCAGAGCTGTTGCGAAAGGGACATTTTTCAGTGAATAACAACTAAAATTTTGGTCTGTTCCTCACAAATTTAGATTTAAAGGGACAGTTCACTCAAAAATGAAAATTCTCATCATTTACTCACCCTCTTGCCATCCCAGATGTGTATGACTTTCTTTCTATAGCAGAACACAAACAAATTATTTTTTAAAGAATATATCAGCTCTGTGGATCCATACAGTGCAAGTGAATGGTGACCAGACTTTTGTAGTTCCGAAAAGCACATAAAAGTAGCATAAAAGTAATCCAAATGACTCCAGTGGTTTAATCCATGTCTTTATAAGCATTATTATAGGTGTGGGTGAGAAACAGATCATAATTTAAGTCCTCTTTTTACTCTAAATCTCCACTTTCACTTTTACATCTGAAAGCCACGTGGTGCCTTTTTAGTTTCACTTTCAAATCTGAAAGTGAACGTGGAGATTTATAGTAAAAAAAGGACTTATATATTGATCTGTTTCTCACTCACACCTATCCTATCGCTTCTGAAGACATGGATTCATCCACTGGAGACGTATGGATTACTTTTATGCTGCCTTTATGTGCCTTTTGGAGCTTGAAATGTCTGGTCACCATTCACTTGCATTGTATGGATGTACAGAGCTGAGATATTCTGGTAAAAATCTTAATTTCTGTTCAGCAGAAGAAACAGAGTCATACACATCTGGGATGGCATGAGGGTGAGTAAATGAGGAGAGAATACTTTTTTTTTTTTTTTTTGGTGAACTACCCCTTTAAACTCACAAGTTGTACGGACCACTTTTATGATACTTTAATAGTGCGTGGCAGTTCCTGGTCACTGTACGCTTTTCATTGTATGGAAAAAAACAGCGTGAACTTGGTGCAAATCATCTAATTTTGTGTTCCACGGAAGAAAGAAAGCCAAATGGGTTTGAAACAACACGAGGGTGAGTAAATGATAACAGAAAGTTCATTTTTTGGGTGATTTTGAAGTAGTGTAGAAATGGAGTCAGATCCATAAATACCTGCACAGGGATGTTGGTGCTGTTTGATTGGCATGATCATGTTTCATGAAGTGTGTGTCAGTACAGTGTACAGCTCAAACATCTCGGACAGATTATGGATGTGTGTTGTTAGCAGATGGTCAGAAGGAAGCAGATGGCATTGCAGACACTTTGACTGTAGGCATCTTTTACTTTTAAACACTCTGTGCCAGTGGGCACTCCATGCCATGACCTTTGACATGCATGTCATTTTTTACATGCATGTTTAGAAATTACATTAGCACTTTTAGCACTTATGTTGATGTGCATTTAAAGGTATAGTTCACCCCAAAAAATGAAAATAAATAAATATAAATAATTCTGTCATCATGCAATCACCCTCATGTTGTTCCAAACTCTTTTGACTTACTTTCTTCCATGTGCCATTGCAATCTAGGGCTGGGGAATATGTAAAAAATATAGCAAGTTTGTCTCTTCAAGCGCTCGTCTGTCTTGTCGTGCGTTACTCCGAGACGTCTTAAAGGTCACCCACGACTGATGCAGGTAGATGAACGAACTTACCCGCTCATGAAATACCTGCATTTGGACGAGGAGCTTGCGAATAAGGAGCTTGTCGCATTTGGCAGGTGGTGGGGGAAAATTCCTCACCCTGGGCAACACTATAATATATCTGGTGACTTCACAGATCCACGGTTTTGCCATTTATTGATATTAATAAATATCAAAATATAAAAGCTACGTTTTAGGTGCAAGAGGTGCAAGTTCTTGACTAACTAATAAGTGGCCATCAGGGAATGATTAAAGATTAAAATGCTACAGATGTGTAGAATACGTGCACTTTAGTCAATCCGTCGAGCGTAAGGTTCAGCCAAAGCAGCGGTACAGCTGTCAGGCTTGGAGATGTGTCGTTTTTCCCGCACCATCTGTTGTACGCGGCTGTTCTTTTCCAAAAGTTCCAGGAGTAAAACAAACGGCTTGTCATCAACCTTTTGAACAACTGACACCGCAGCAGACAGACTCGATGGGTCGGCTGTGGACAGTACGTTCAGTGAAGAGCCTTTCAGAAGTTACAAGCTCTCTTACAATTATTCTTCCTGCTAAAACGATTTCATCGATTTTCATGGGAATCCCAGAAGATCAGCAGTTACAGAAATACTCAAAACTATCATCCATGGGATTATCTAATCAGCCAATCGTGTGGCAGCAGTGCAGGGCATAAAATCAATCAAATGTTCACATCAACCATCAGAATGGGGAAAACATGTAATCTCAGTGAGTTGGAGCGTGGCATGATTGTTGGTGCCAGATGGGCTGGTTTGAGTATTTCTGTAACGGCTGATCTCCTGGGATTTTCACACACAACCGTCTATGGTAACTCGGATAACCACTCTGTACAATTGTGGTGAGAAGAATAAGAGTTGGCGCTGATTTGGCAGCATGAGGGGGACATACACAATATTAGGCAGGTGGTTTTAATGTTGTGGCCGATGGATGTGTGTGTGTGTGTGTGTGTGTGTGTGTGTGTGTGTGTGTATGCAGTATATACCAAAAGTTTGAAATGTTCTGATTTTGATTTTTTGGAAGGAAATTGGTGCTTTAATTCACCAAAGTGGCATTTAACTGATCACAAAGTATAATCAGGTCCTTACTAAGTCATTTTGTATCAAATCTAGACAGCAGCATCACTCCAACACCTTATCCTCGAGTAATCATGATAAATTGATCATTTAATACTGGAAAATCACTTTCCATTATATCAAACACAACTGAAAGATATTTGGGTCATTCAATGAAGCTGAACGTTGTCTTTGTGTTTGTTTTTGAGTTGAGACAGTATGCAATAGACTGGCATGTGTTAAGGTCAATATGAAAGGCCAAAAATGAAACCGCTTTCTCTAGAAACTCATCAGTCAATCATTGTTTTGAGGATTAACGGCTTGAAATCGCCAAAAAACTGCAGATTTCATCCAAAGGTGTAACTACAGTCTTCAAAGACAAAGCACAACTGTCTCTAACAAGGACAGAAAGAGATGTGGAAGACCAGATGTGCAACTAAACAAGAGGAGAAGCACATCAGAGTCTCTATTTTGAGAAATAGACGCCTCACATGTCCTCCGCTGACAGCTTCATTGAATTCTACCCGCTCAACACCAGTTTCATGTACAACAGTAAAGAGAAGACTCTTATGCGGAGAATTGCAAAGAAAAAGCCACTTTTGAAACAGAAAAACAAAAAGAAAAGGTTCGAGTGGGCAAAGAAACACAGACATTGGACAACAGATAATTGGAAAAGAGTGTTACGGATCTGAACCCCATTGAGCTTTTGTGGGATCAGCTAGACTGTAAGATGTGTGAGAAGAGCCCGACAAGACAGTCACATCTATGGCAAGTGCTACAGGAAGTGTGGGGTGAAAGGTCAAGTGCTACAGGAAGTGTGGGGTGAAAGGTCAAGTGCTACAGGAAGTGTGGGGTGAAAGGTCAAGTGCTACAGGAAGTGTGGGGTGAAAGGTCAAGTGCTACAGGAAGTGTGGGGTGAAAGGTCACCGGAGTAATTTTTCATGTTGTTAATGTTAATGTTACAAAGTTTTGTGCGAAATTGAGTAAATATGTGCTAAAAAAAAGTTTATTCATTTTTTAGCAATTTTATGTTTTTGTTATTTACTATATTTAATTGTGAGACATATCGGCAGTGTATCGGCCTATCGGTTACCCTGCTCTCTGGATATCGGCATCAGCCAATAATATCAATATCATATCAATCGACCACTAAAAACCACTTGACTTGAGTAGTTATATATTACCCTGGCATTCATTTTAATGGGGTTAAAAATTCTGAAATTCTGCTGTTGAGGGAGTGAATGTGGCATCTTTCTCTTTTCAGACTGTCGTACTTCATCTCTCTCTATTTCTTTCCTCTTTTGGAACGTCGTGGAAACGTAATAGTGGATTTTGTCTTTTGCTGTTGAAGTAAGTGGGAACGGCTGTATAATATTTGCTGGGGTCTTCCATTCACCACTGTGGAAGTTTACCCTGCTGTCGTTCACTTCCACGATCC
Organism: Moxostoma hubbsi; assembly: GCA_032164185.1. NCBI lineage: Eukaryota > Metazoa > Chordata > Actinopteri > Cypriniformes > Catostomidae > Moxostoma > Moxostoma hubbsi. Next base: position 34,196,583 of record JAVLUX010000033.1, on the reverse strand, counting down.
AAACCCGGAAATGTGAAAGGGTCCGTTGCGCAATACGTCACATTGCGCAAATACAGATGTTTTTGCAGCTTAGTTTCGGTCATTTGTATTTTTATCACTGGGAAGGAAGTTTTGACGTCTGAAAGTTAAGCTGTAATGGTACAATAGAAGAAAATTGTTATTCTTCATGACGTGACCTCTTTAAATAATTTGTAATGGCTGGAGGGTGTCCGAGTGTGTCTTGTGTTTCATGAATCCCGTGTTACGGTTCCAGTGAGAGTGTGTTTGTATTTGATCTTTATCATGATGTTCTCTTGAGTGTTTTATCAGTGCTAGAAAAATGAGCTGCTGTCCTCTCTGTGGCTTTACTAAGGATTTATTCCCATAGCAACAAGCTCCTATCACCTTAGCCAATCACAATTCAAAATAAGCGCTCCCTGTTTCTCAGTCACTAATGCACACGGACTCTCTCTTTCTCTCTCTCTCGCTCTATCTCTCTCTCTTTATCTCTCTCTCGCTCTATCTCTCTCTCTTTATCTCTCTCGCTCTATCTCTCTCTCTTTATCTCTCTCGCTCTATCTCTCTCTTTATCGCTCTCTCTCTCTATCTCTCTCACTCTATCTCTCTCTCGCTCTATCTCTCTCGCTCTCACTTTCTCTCGCTCTATCTCTCTCTCTTTATCTCTCTCGCTCTCTCTCTCACTCTCTATCTCTCTCTCGCTCTATCTCTCTCGCTCTAGCTCTCTCTCTTTATCTCTCTCTCGCTCTATCTCTCTCTCTTTATCTCTCTCGCTCTGTCTCTCTCTTTATCGCTCTCTCTCTCTATCTCTCTCACTCTATCTCTCTCTCGCTCTATCTCTCTCGCTCTCACTCTCTCTCGCTCTATCTCTCTCTCTTTATCTCTCTCGCTCTCTCTCTCACTCTCTATCTCTCTCTCGCTCTATCTCTCTCGCTCTAGCTCTATCTCTCTCGCTCTCGCTCTATCTCTCTCGCTCTATCTCTATCTATCTCTCTCTCTCGCTCTATCTCTCTCTCTCGCTCTATCTCTCTCTCTCGCTCTATCTCTCTCTCTCACTGTATCTCTCTCTCACTCTGTCTCTCTCTCACTCTCTCTCTCTCTCTCTCGCTCTATCTCTCTCTCTCACTCTGTCTCTCTCTCACTCTGTCTCTCTATCTCTCACTCTCTCTCTATCTCTCTTTATCTCTCTATCTCTCACTCTGTCTCTATCTCTCTCTCTCACTGTATCTCTCTCTCACTCTATCTCTCTATCTCTCACTCTCTCTCTATCTCTCTCTCTCTCTCTCTCGCTCTATCTCTCTCTCGCTCTATCTCTCTCTCACTCTGTCTCTCTCTCACTCTATCTCTCTCTCACTCTATCTCTCTATCTCTCACTCTCTCTCTATCTCTCTCTCTCTCTCTCTCGCTCTATCTCTCTCTCTCACTCTGTCTCTCTCTCACTCTGTCTCTCTCTCACTCTATCTCTATCTCTCTTTATCTCTCTATCTCTCACTCTGTCTCTATCTCTCTCTCTCTCTCTCTCTCTCTCTATCTCTGATATATGAAGAAACACTTTATGTATGCACATACAAATGCTTGGCCAATGCATTACAAGTACATGGTCCCGCTATACATACTTAACGCACGTTCTTCTGTTACTGTAAACAACTTTAGTACTGAGTGGACGATAGTTTACTTCAGATGTCTGTGCCGTTACACTGTATGAGCAACTTGTGTTACATTCAGGGCCAGTACTAGAATATGATCTTTTGGGGGGGCATTTTGATCCTGAATTTAAGGTGGGCAATAGGTTCTCTCAGTCTGACCGGGGGGGGGTTCACTGAAGCATATAGGATCTAGGTTAGGGTCTTAAACTACTGTGGAAATGTCTGTATTATTCATACATGCAGAACTGTCTTTAGCTCAAGTCTAAAGGCTAGACCAGCGGATCAGGTTTTACATCGGACATCAAGTGGCACCATAGTACCAGAATTTTTTTATCAAGCAAAATGAAACAAAAATGTTCTTAAAATCATAAAATTTTATGATTCATCTATAACTAAATTTTTTTTGGATTCAAAAGGTCTCTTAAATGTTGATGTTATCATGCTCTCAGCAGTCTTTAGGCATGTTGTGGTTGGCACAAACCATTTTTGCAACCCGTATATAATGTGGCATGGTTTCAATCAGGGTTTTTCAGGATGAGGGCATGTTGCATAACCAGGGCGGGACTGGGAAGAGAATTCGGCCTGGGATTTTACATGGCAACTGGCCCAAAAGTTGAGGGAGGGGGCGAGATCCAAATCTTGGTTCGCTGTCGTTTTCTGCATAGCGCGGCGCCGTTTTGTGCTCCGTTCTGCAGCGGCTCATTTGTGCTATCGTGACCCATTTGGCACGTTTCGCAGACGCACTATCGGCCCACTCGGTTCTCCCGCTGGCCAGTCCGCCCATGATCGGCCCCAAAGTGCATCGGCCCACCGGGAAATGCCCGGTATGCCAGATTGCCAGTCCAGCCCTGTGCATAACCTGTCCATGTTGGCACCTGTCAATACAAACAATATGAAGCTTATTTTGCATCTTATTATTCGCACTTATCATTGTTTTTCACCCGTCTGTCTGTGACTCCGTAATGTTGTTCTAGTCAAGACCTTGTGCACATTCTCCTTGTAAGTTTTGGCAGCCTGAATATTGTTGTATCGCACACAAACGCAAACTGTTTCTGCCAATAAATCCCTGCTTTCCAGCTATTTTAATAGGTCAATGAACACACCCGATAACACATTTTTATGTGCACGCACCTTTTTTCACACATGCAAAATGCAGCTTTCAAATGCACACCAAGTACTTTCAAATACTCGCGCACACTTTTATACTTTGCATTGTTTATTTGTGTGATCCTCCTTGGGCCGATGGCTAGTGTCACTACTGAGTCAGTCATTCACACACACACACACACACACACAGTGGAATGGGATGAGCGCCAGTTCTGTTTGAGTAGTGCTAATGACTGTGACTCAGTACAAATGTCTTGCTGCTTGTGTGTGATATATTTTCATGACATCGGCCAAATGTCTCTGCATGCTTACAGCAAACTGACCCAAAGACCAACAGGACATAAAACAGAGGTTTGAAAGGGTGCTCTTGTTTGCCAAATATCTTGTTTGCCTCTATCTCTGTATGTGTCTAATAGCTGTTGCCGACTAATACAGATTTTACAAAAATATTACTAATATCGGTTTTTGGTTGATATCGGTTAGGCGATTAATCAAACAACATTTGCCCATTATGAGATGGTCGATCTCATAATGTTGTTATTTTTTAAAGTTAGAGAAGCTGAAGTTTATAGTAATGGAAGTATTTTGAGCTGATTATTTATTTATAATCTAAAAAAACAATAATAAAAGTGTCAAGACAACCCAGAAATACAATGTTCTCAAAGTCACGAGTCTGAAGAAGTGACGTTTCTAATCTGAAGATGATGGAATAATAAATGAGGTTCCTGCAGCTTTAAATCTCTGTAAAATCTCTGGAAGTGTTCAGAGTCAAATTAAGACTCCGCCTCTCAAGACGACACTAAATCTGACCGCACTGCTCGACTATTATGAATAAAACTACGCCACATTTTTATAAAGAGACTTTGGAGACGGCTGGTTTTGTTTATGAGACTCTAATATATCAGATCATATACAGTTTTACAACATGAATGCTGCTCAGATCGCAGTTTGATGAAGAACGATGATGAAGGCGAGATCTCATGTAAACAATGGAGAATATATCAATATTTCTCACATTTATCACTTTTATGGACTAAAAGTGCGATTGGATGTTTTTTAATGAACGTTAAAGTGTGTTGAACTGGATTCATCTGGCGATCCTGTTTTCATAATAAAAGTCCTGTTTTGATGTTGCATGTTTTCATAATAAAAGTCCCGTTTTTATATCGCATGTTTTCATAATAAAAGTCCCGTTTTGATATTGCATGTTTTCATAATAAAAGTCCCGTTTTGATGTTGCATGTTTTCATAATAAAAGGTCCGTTTTTATATCGCATGTTTTCATAATAAAAGTCCCGTTTTGATATTGCATGTTTTCATAATAAAAGTCCCGTTTTGATGTTGCATGTTTTCATAATAAAGGCCCGTTTTGATATTTCATGTTTTCATAATAAAAGTCCCGTTTTGATGTTGCATGTTTTCATAATAAAAGTCCCATTTTGATATTGCGTGTTTTCATAATAAAAGTCCCGTTTTGATATTGCGTGTTTTCATAATAAAAGTCCCGTTTTGATATCGTGTGTTTTCATAATAAAAGTCCCGTTTTGATATTGCATGTTTTCATAATAAAAGTCCCGTTTTGATATTGCATGTTTTCATAATAAAAGGTCCGTTTTTATATCGCATGTTTTCATAATAAAAGTCCCGTTTTGATATTGCATGTTTTCATAATAAAAGTCCCGTTTTGATGTTGCATGTTTTCATAATAAAGGCCCGTTTTGATATTTCATGTTTTCATAATAAAAGTCCCGTTTTGATGTTGCATGTTTTCATAATAAAAGTCCCATTTTGATATTGCGTGTTTTCATAATAAAAGTCCCGTTTTGATATTGCGTGTTTTCATAATAAAAGTCCCGTTTTGATATTGCATGTTTTCATAATAAAAGTCCCGTTTTGATGTTGCATGTTTTCATAATAAAAGTCCCGTTTTGATGTTGCATGTTTTCATTTGTACTCCTGCACAAATCACTCAATTGCGGTTTCTGGAGCATTGCTATCGTGAAACAGAGATCGGATATCAATGTTCAGCCCTTTGACCTTTGAAAAGATGTATAATGTTAACATTAATTACATTTATAGACGGTAAATTATATATTAAATGTAAGCAGAGTGATGTCACTCCCGCATGCAGGCGATTGCGTAACAACAGGTTCCACTATTAACATTCATGCGCACACACACCCAAAAAACAAACATAATAATAATAATATAATAATAAAACAGAGGCCTATATAGTATTTTTGATAATTTCCTGTAGTATTAATTCATCAGGTATTATTATATTATTTTCCTATACACTCAATTCGTGCATATACCAAAAAATAAACAATTCACAGTAATGCATGAGTATATTGACATGTTACATGTGACATCACTGTATGATCACGCTTCCATTTACTTTCAGACAGAGTGCTGCACTGTGGGATGCCACAAAAGCCAGAAAAATTTTAGTTCTATTTATAAATCTGGAAAAGTGATACTGCTGTTTACTTACCAGAGCCAACATATGATTTTCCTTTCATTGAAGTTTTATCTTTCAGGTGACACGGCTTCATTTCACCCAAGTCAAGCAGCGACGAAGGGAAGAACAGATGTAACACACACTGTTTCAGTTATCTGTGCATGTATCAAATACAGCATATATGTTCATATGTTCATTCATGTATATATGTTCATATGGTATGTCATGATTGTAACACATTATAATAATAATAATAAAAGCACTATAATGTCAATTTACAGTATATTTTATATGTGAATATACTTATGTTGGTCAATAAAAAAGCATACGTTCACACCGCCACACTACAATGTAAACATTAGTCATAATAATCACTGCCTCGGTTGCTTTAGCTTGTCTTTTGTTCTTCATGAGTTGACAGCAGCTCTTACATATACTGTATACAGACGTGATCATCACAGACGGCAAAACAACACAAACACATTTGAAGCTTTTGAATGAGTGGTGGTGGCATAGTGGGATTAAGCACTGGACTGGTAATCAGGAGGTTGCTGGTTTTATCCCCACAGCCACCACCATTGTGTCCTTGAGTAAGACACTTAACTCCAGGTTGCTCCGGGGGGATTGTCCCTGTAATAAGTGCACTCTAAGTCACTTTGGTGGTGGTGTAGTGGTCTAAAGCACATAACTGGTAATCAGAAGGTTGCTGGTTCGATCCCCACAGTCACCACCATTGTGTCCTTGAGTAAGACACTTAACTCCAGGTTGCTCCGGGAGGATTGTCCCTGTAATAAGTGCTCTGTAAGTCACTTTGGTGGTGGTGTAGTGGTCTAAAGCACATAACTGGTAATCAGAAGGTTGCTGGTTCGATCCCCACAGTCACCACCATTGTGTCCTTGAGTAAGACACTTAACTCCAGGTTGCTCCGGGAGGATTGTCCCTGTAATAAGTGCTCTGTAAGTCACTTTGGTGGTGGTGTAGTGGTCTAAAGCACATAACTGGTAATCAGAAGGTTGCTGGTTCGATCCCCACAGTCACCACCATTGTGTCCTTGAGTAAGGCACTTAACTCCAGGTTGCTCCGGGAGGATTGTCCCTGTAATAAGTGCTCTGTAAGTCACTTTGGTGGTGGTGTAGTGGTCTAAAGCACATAACTGGTAATCAGAAGGTTGCTGGTTCGATCCCCACAGCCACCACCATTGTGTCCTTGAGTAAGGCACTTAACTCCAGGTTGCTCCGGGGGGATTGTCCCTGTAATAAGTGCTCTGTAAGTCACTTTGGATAAAAGCGTCTGCCAAATGCATAAATGTAAATGTAATGAGTGTTTACGTTCAGCTGAGATTGGCCGGTGTTATGGGCATCTGGGCATGTATGCGTGCACGTGAATAATTTTAATGGCCTTTTCGGTAGATTCGTTCAATGTGAATTGCCAAGGAGCAAAGAAAAGACGGTTTGCTCATTATTAAAAATGTTGGCTATATATATTTACTGCTATATATGTATAATATACTGTATATATTCATTTAAAATTACGAGCTGTTTCCATCACTTTGCGATTGTCCAAGAGACTGATGGATTACATCGATGCTCGTTTGCTCTTCCTAACATTCCCGGATTTCATCCTCCAATTTTGCCGCTTGAATTTCACAACCTGAATTTTTTTGAGGTGAATTCAACTAATTGTTTTATGTCCTTCTTTTTCAGTCACTCTCATACTCCTGGTTCGATGGCCACAGTCGTGAGGAATTCTGATTGGTCATGTGGGCGCTGCACATTTCTTAACTCCAGCGGTTCCTTGCGCTGCTCTATTTGTGAGGCTCCTCGGCAGAAGCCGGATCTGAACCACATTCTGCGACTCAGCAGTGCCGAGGAACCTCGCTGGTCCTGCCCTCGCTGCACCCTGACCAACAACCATGGACTAGGCTCTTGTTCCATCTGTGGAGCTGCTCCAGTTACCCCCAACGGACCCCTTCCACCTAAACAGACCCCGCCCACTCCCATAGAGCCCGTGTCAAGTCCTGAAGCCAAAGGTCAGGTGGCCAATGGGGAGATTCGCAGTGTGGAATCCAATGGGGAGGTGTGTGTGAGTGGGGAGGGGTCATTGGAATGGGCGTGTCCTCGCTGTACGTTGGTTAACACTCCAGTGGCGCTATCGTGCTCGGCATGCGGTGGTCCGCGAAAACTCTCGCTTCCGAAGATTCCTCCGGAGGCGCTAGTTGTACCTGAAGTTCGAACGCTTGTGGCGGGGTTCACATCTCAGACTGCAGGAGCTTCGGCGCCATTACTCATTGATCTAACTGAAGATTCGCCACCCCAGGCGCCTTCCGAAACCCCGTCTCCACCCTCTAACCCTGCCCCATTTTTACCTCCTTCCTTGTCGTCGCTTCAGAATAATCCTGTGCCTCGCAGTCGAAGGGAAGTCCCGCCCCCTGGTCGCCCCCCAAACCCTGCGCCTTCTCCTACATCTCCTTCAATGTGCCCACTCACCAAACCCAAGCCCCTCCCATCAACGGACGTTTACCCAATGAAGCGCCTCAGCATGCTGGAGGAAGAGCCTAACAACGCCACACAACCAGTCACGTCTCCGCCTTCCTGGAAGTGCCCAGGATGTTCCGCCCCGACGGCTCCTCCTTCGTCATCTGCGGGTCGTTGCGACGCATGCCGAGGGTCTCGGCCGGGATCGGGTGGTGATGTCATCGACGTGCTGGGCGAATCGGTGCGCTTCACGCCAGCCTCACCGTCCAGCCCAGACTTCAGCTCGTGGGCGTGTTCCAAATGTACGTTACGCAATCCGACGGGTGCAGGCCACTGCACGGCCTGCGGATCGTCCAAATTACACGGTTTCTCTGAGCCGTCCAACTGTTCGTCATGTTCGCGGAAACAACCGCACTCCCACGCGCGTGCCTTTAGTTCCACCTCCTCCTCGGTCTCCTCGCCGTCCGCCGAAAAAGCGCTGGACAAAAGTGCGTGTCAATGGACGTGTCCGGCTTGCACGCTGTTGAACGAGGGACGGATGAAGCATTGTGCAGCATGTCACACGCCGGAGCAGTACCTGAGTCTGCGCAAGACCGGGAAACCGCTCAAACGGAGAGAGAGCATGCACGTGGAGGCGCGCAGACGCACGGATGAGGGCGAGGCCAAGGAATTGTGGGAAAATATTGTCAGCTTTTGTAGAGAGGTAAGAGACTGACTGAATGATTGAATGAATGATGGGTTTTTTTTGGTTGCAATTCGCAATTCCACGTATAAGTCCTTGATTCGCATGTCTTTTTAGTGGTAATCCAGCACGTTTACTGGCCTTGTTTTGTTTAAAAAGTTTAAAAATCCTTATTGGGACGCAACATATCCAGCAGTAATATTGCAGAATGCATGCACTTACATTTGTGCCCCGATCACGAGTCTCCAAGATGCTTTGGTCTCATTTTACGCCTATATTTAGACTAGAGCTGCCCACTTGTGATCCGATCATTTGAGATGGATTGTAACGTTAAAGCTTAAGCTTAACTTCAATACAAGATAAGTTCAGTTAACAGATAGACCAGACCAGTCCCCAACTTACAGTGGAAGTACATGAGGCCAGTCCTTAAACATTAAAAAGTACAAAACACGATTTCAGTGTGATAAAATCACCTAATAACCTTATTTGTGTAAAGCTATATCCAATATTACAGCTTTGTTGTCATGACGACGTAACAATGGTAAACCTTAAACGATGTTTCCATGCATATTGTTTACATCTTGTGGCTATACGTTTGAAACAGTATGTATCTTTTGGTTTATGGACTCACGTCCTCATTCACTTCCATTTTAAGATTTTTGCTTGTTTTAAACAAACGTGGGAGGAGTCACAATAATACTTTGGTCATAATTGTGTGAGAAATGCTGTCAATTAAGCTTAACTTTAACTTGGATTATTCCTTCAATTCCAAATGTAGATGAATCCGTAGATTGACCCCAAATCTTCCATCACAAACGCTTTAAATTAGAAACTACACTCCTAAAGCCCGCAGCTGTACTCTGGATGTTTCACTTTACCCTAGATTACCTTTTTAGACCCGTCTAAGCAATATATGATGGATTGCCTGAATCTTTTTCACATGCACGCACGCACTCTCTCTCTGGGCAAATGCAAACACGATTGCATTTCAAACGCAAACTTAAATGCGAGTTATACCATTTTAACGCACTACTACAGTGTGTATGAACGCACCCACCCAGCGCCCCCTCCAACCTGCGACCGTATGCGCTCGCAACCTGGGAGACGTATTTTTAGAAACGGTTGCGGCAGCAATTAAACCGCTCCCTTGAGTGCAAATGACCCCTATTTCTCCAGCATGCATGTGCTTTTCCTACAGCAAAAGAAGAATCAGGTGCTGCCCATGAGACTATACATCTGAAGGTTCGTCATTGCTGCAGGTCATTGCTGAATATCTGTCAGAGACATGGAGTGGTTTATTGTAGTTTACCATGTTTTGCCTCTCTAATGTCTTCAGCATGTGAACTCTAAAGTCCAGTAGTGTGTTCTGCAGTGATAAAGTGACCTGAAGTCGTTCTCAGTGAGTGCTGGTGATTTTAAGGCGACCTGAGTGACTGAGACATTAGCAATGCAACAAAGTTGAGCAGACTTTGTATCTAAGATTGATACGAAGGGTGTCTTAATTTCATGTGAGTGTGCATCATTTTAAACATATTGGACCCACGTTATATAAAGTATAATGTACTTATTTTGTACATGTGTGTTGTTGCATTTTAAGTACCTGCATTTAATTACATTTGTAGTTACACTGTTAATTTTAGCCCTATCCTTAAACCTAAACCTAACTCTAACCATACCTCAACCTCAGTAGGAGAAAATGTGAATCTTGTGAGAATTAAAGACACCTAATATAAAGTGGGTCCACATATGTTTCCCAAAATACCATTCTGCTATTACTATTTCTGTTTAAAGGTTTTGCAATTAGCAAAAAAATAAATGTATGCGTGACAGATGCTAAGAGGACAAGATGTTATTATGATGGTGAGGTCACGGCATGCATTTTTAAATTATCTAATGAACATTAAAGTATCAAATTGGACAAATTTGTGACCGCTAAAATAATTACTACCATATAAAGATGAAAACTATTCAGTAATATCAGTGTATACGATTGTAAAGGTAGCTAGCTGTGCTGGCCTCAAGAGGTGCACTAGCAGCTGACGTTAGGGGCTGTAACTTTCCGCCTCCCAAGCCGGAGACCCCGGTTCGAATCTCGCTCGGAGCGGGTCGAGGAGGACCGGTTACACAATGTATTAAATATAAAGTAAATGAGTGTACTTTTATCATTTATTGTGTTATGAAAAACACAAGCCTTGCTGACCTCCAACGATTTAATCATTGTTTGCATGAACGTCCCTTTAAACCTGTGGATCATGTTTGTGTGTGCATCAAATGTAGAGCTCCTGCCACGAATCTCCTGTCACGTTGTCTTACGCTGTTCTTGTGTTTGTTGTAGAACTCGGTGAACTTTGTCGATGACAGTTTTCCTCCTGGACCGCGTTCGGTCGGGTTTCCTGAGAACGACAGTGTCCAGCAGCGAATCAAAAAGTGGCTCCGCCCTCATGAGATTAACTGCAATAATTTTAAGGATCGCGGTGTGAAATGGTCTGTGTTTAGGACGCCCCGCCCCTCGGACATACTGCAAGGCCTTCTTGGGAATTGCTGGTAAGAGAATTGCGTCTGGCTGAGTTCAGTTATCTAGATACAGCTACATCTTCATAATAGTACTGTGTACTGCACACTATACACTGCATACTGCACACTATACACTGCATACTGCACACTATACACTGCGTACTGCACACTATACACTGCATACTGCACACTATACACTGCATACTGCACACTATACACTGCATACTGCACACTATACACTGCGTACTGCACACTATACACTGCATACTGCACACTATACACTGCGTACTGCATACTATACACTGCATACTGCACACTATACACTGCATACTGCACACTATACACTGCGTACTGCATACTATACACTGCGTACTGCACACTATACACTGCATACTGCACGCTATACACTGCATACTGCACGCTATACACTGCGTACTGCATGCTATACACTGCGTACTGCACGCTATACACTGCTTACTGCACGCTATACACTGCGTACTGCACGCTATACACTGCGTACTGCATGCTATACACTGCGTACTGCACGCTATACACTGCTTACTGCACGCTATACACTGCGTACTGCACGCTATACACTGCTTACTGCACGCTATACACTGCGTACTGCATACTATACACTGCGTACTGCATACTATACACTGCGTACTGCACACTATACACTGCATACTGCACACTATACACTGCGTACTGCACACTATACACTGCGTACTGCACACTATACACTGCGTACTGCACACTATACACTGCGTACTGCACGCTATACACTGCACACTATATACTGTGTACTGCACACTATATACTGCACACTATATACTGTGTACTGCACACTATATATTGCACACTGCGTACTGCACGCTATACGCTGCACACTATACACTGCACGCTATTCACTGCACGCTATACACTGCGTACTGCACACTGCACGCTATACACTGCGCACTGCACGCTATACACTGCACACTGCACGCTATACACTGCGCACTGCACGCTATACACTGCGCACTGCACGCTATACACTGCGTACTGCATGCTGCGTACTGCACGCTATACGCTGCACGCTATACGTTGCACGCTATACGCTACACGCTATTCACTGCACGCTATACACTGTGTACTGCACACTATACACCACACTGCGTACTGCGCACTGCACACTATACACTGTGTACTGCACGCTATACGCTGCACGCTATACACTGTGTACTGCACACTATACACTGCACACTGCGTACTGCGCACTGCACGCTATACACTGTGTACTGCACGCTGTACACTGTGTACTGCACGCTGTACACTGTGTACTGCACGCTGTACACTGTGTACTGCACACTGCGTACTGCACGCTGCGTACTGCACGCTGTACACTGCGTACTGCACACTGCGTACTGCACACTGCGTATTGCACGCTGTACACTGCGTACTGCACGCTGTACACTGCGTACTGCACACTATATACACTGCGTACTGCACACTATATACACTGCGTACTGCACGCTATACATTGCGTACTTTACGCTATATACTGCGTACTACACGCTATATACTGCATGGTATACACTGCACACTGTATACTGTGTACTGCACACTGTATACTGCGAACTGCACACTGCGTACTGCACACTATGTACTGCGTACTGCACACTATGTACTGCATACTGCATACAGCGTAAAAACAATGTATGTGAAACAGTATGAGGTATGTGTATGTAGTGATTAACATTTCAAAGGGTAGTATGCTATATTGTCTCATGACCTCATTACATTGCATGTTTAATTTAGAGGTGGCCAGTTATCATATTAGTAGTTTTACAGAGGAAGTGATGAAGGATTGAAACCTTCATTGTGTTGTCTCTCTTATCTGATGTGTTTCACAGGTTCTTAAGCGCTCTTGCAGTCTTAGCAGAGCGGCCTGAATTGGTTGAGCGTGTGATGATCACCAGAACTATGTGTCCAGAGGGAGCATATCAGGTGCGGCTGTGTAAGGACGGGACATGGACTACGGTACTGGTGGATGACATGCTGCCCTGCGATGAATATGGATTTCTGCTGTTCTCACAGGTTTGTCGATGCGTTTGTTTTGTTTGTCATTTCAATTTGTGTGTGAAATATGTGAAACAGGAAATAAAAGTTCATGATGTACTATTATAACATTGTACAGAGTGTTTTGTTAATATTGATGATATTCTTGCTATGAAGCAACATTAAGTTTAACCCTTCTATGGTCGTCGGTCATTTTTGACCGGAGTCACTTTTGCTGATTTTTAAATAATTTCTCCCAATTTGGCACGCCCGATTCCCAATATGCTTTTAAGTCCTCGTGGTGGCGTAGTGACTCGCCTCAATCCGGGTGGCGGAGGACGAATCTCAGCTGCCTCCGCGTCTGAGACTGTCAATCCGTGGCTTGTTGAGCGCGTTGCCACGGAGACATAGCGTGTGTGGAGGCTTCACGCCACCCACCGCGGCATCCACGCTCAACTCACCACGCGCCCCGCCGAGAACAAACCACATAATAGCAACCACGAGGAGGTTACCCCATGTGACTCTACCCTCCCTAGCAACCGGGACAATTTGGTTGCTTAGGAGACCTGGCTGGAGTCACTCAGCACGCCTTGGGATTCAAACTAGCTTTACCACTGAGCTACAAAAGCCCGTCACTTTTCTGAACATCTGAACATACAGAAAAATGTGGGCATGATTCGCTAAGTCTAAAGCGACACCTTTTATCTCTACGGTCAAAAATTGACTGACCATTGAAAATGAATGGGAAAGACTATAACACAGAGCTTTTTTTTTCAGTTTAATTTGTCAAATCCAATTAATCAGCCACAATGCTAAACACACACACACTCAGAAATGAGGGGGTGAGACAATAACACCTTTTCCACCGTGTGAAAGTTTACACTTCCATGCAGGTGTTTCACCTTACAGACAAAACACTGCATCTTTCTGTTATGGAAACAGACATTTTCCCACAGCTCTACGTAATTATTGTGGCCTCGTCGAGTCTTGCTCACAATTCATTCTGTAGCAAAACCATATCAAAACCCTTTACTGTTCAGGACACTCTGCAGCCATCTACTGGCTACTACATGAGTCATGTTACTTATATTTTATTCAGCAGATAACAGCAATCTGCCTCCAGTTACAGTCTCATACTTTCATCATGTTTCAACTTGTAGAAGTGTAGGTTTTTACTGTACTAAAGTATCATAAATGTGCTTATTTGCATATGCAAATGAATGGTAAAACTGAGAAATGTACTTGTAAATGAGATAAAAATTGCATAAAATCCGAAAAGAAGTGCATAAATGTATTCTTATTGCTTCAGGTATCATTATTATCATCTCACAAAAAAAGTTACAACATTGCTCTTTCCGTAGGAGGGTTAAAGGTTGAGTTATTAACCTAGATCAGGGGTTTTCAAAGTCTTGGAGAGAAAGCATTTTGTGTGTATATATATATATATATATATATATATATATATATATATATATTAGGGCTGTCGATTTAACGTGTTAATTCAATCACAATGCCCCGGATTGTAATAAGGAAGATTCCTGAGAAATGAAATGCTTGTAGTACCACCTGTTTACTCCAGGGGGCAGTAAGTGAAACTTCATGTGTTCTATGTATTAAACTATATTTAACTTGACACAGTGACCTAAAAATGTATGTTTATGATGCGAAACACCTGAAACACTACACAAGCATGTCTGACGCAGGTGTTCATCCTTAAACAAGTCCTCATAATAAATCTCAAACAGATTGATAAATTCACTTGTGTAATGGATTGCTGTGAACTGTGTGTCAACAAATAGTTGCATTTTAATTATCTGAATATTTGTATTTATATATATATATATTATATATATATCATTTTGTAATATTTAAAGATAACTATGTATCATTTCATCATTATATATTTAATTATTGTTATATGAGGGTCTTTCTCAGCAAATATTTGCATATGCGATTAAATGCGATTAATCACGATTAATTGGGACACCTTGTAATTAATTCAATTAAAAATGTATCGTTTGACAGCCCTAATATATATATATATATATACACTCACCAGCCACTTTATTAGATACACCTGTACACCTACTTATACATGTGATCATCTAATCAGCCAATCGTGTGGCAGCAGTGCATATATTCATGCAGATTCGGGTCAGGAGCTTCAGTTAATGTTCACATCAACCATCAGAATGGGGGAAAATGTGACCTCAGTGATTTACCTCATAAACATGGACATTTTTAAATAAAATACTTAGTTTTTTTTGTTTATACTTTAGTTTCACTTCTCAAAATTAAACATTTTGTATTGGCTTTTTGGTCTATGTGATGTTTTATTTTTGTACATGTTTAGTCATTGACGTGTATAATATTTACATTTTTTTACCCACTGAAAGTCTTGTAGGTTTCATTATTTCTGTCTACATCTTTTTCATTGGTTGTCTGTTGCTCTGTCAGGCCCAACGGAGGCAGTTGTGGGTGGCGCTGATAGAAAAGGCTCTTGCGAAGCTGCACGGGTCGTATTTTGCTCTGCAGGCGGGTCGCGCCATCGAGGGTTTGGCCACGCTCACCGGCGCCCCCTGTGAAAGTCTGATGCTGCAGGTGAGCTCGACCAATCCACGAGAAGAACCAATCGACACGGATCTCATATGGGCCAAGATGCTCAGCTCCAAAGAGGCCGGGTGAGACGAACTTTATAGTGACTCAGAAACACTTCATTCAGAGCAGACACCTTGTTAAATCTTTCTAGCAAAAAAAAAACCCCAAAACGTTCGAATGTTCATATGATACTTATATAATTGATGCTTATGAATATTAATTACATTTGGTTTGTGATTCTTGTGTTCTACGGGTCTCAGTTTTCTAATGGGGGCGTCCTGTGGGGGCGGGAACATGAAGGTGGATGATGCGGTTTATGAATCTCTGGGGCTCCGCCCCCGACACGCCTACTCTATACTGGACGTCAGAGACGTTCAGGGCTACAGGTGAGACACACATTCACACACACATGCCGTGTTAATGACACAGTGATGGTTACACTCATGTATTTCATGAAGGAGGTTTGGTTGTGTGTTCCAGACTGCTGCGTTTGAGGAACCCGTGGGGCCGGTTCTCCTGGAACGGTTCGTGGTCGGACGAGTGGACTGATTGGCCGCAGCACCTGCGTCATGAACTGATGGCTCACGGCAGCAGTGAGGGTGTGTTCTGGATGGAATATGGAGATTTCATTAAGTAAGACTTCAATTGATTCATCTGTTGTCCTGTTTTAATTTGATGATCTAAGAAGACTTATTCTCTAAATTGATTTAATTAGCGGTTGATTAATGTAAGTGTTGTAGCCACTAGCAAAATCCAGAACACAGACAGATTAAAATGATAACTATAATTTATTATTATATACAGTATATCTTTATTATTGTTTTATATATTATATTATATTATGCATTATATTTAATTTGTATTAAAAGTTAAATAATGGAGATTAAAAACGTTTATTATATAATTTATTATTATATATAACTTTATTATTATTTATTATTTTATGCATTATATTTTATTTGTATTAAAAGTTAAATAATGGAGATTAAAAACGTTTATTATATAATTTATTATTATATATAACTTTATTATTATATATTTATTATTTATTATTTTATGCATTATATTTTATTTGTATTAAAAGTTAAATAATGGAGATTAAAAACGTTTATTATATAATTTATTATTATATATAACTTTATTATTATATATTTGTTATTTATTATTTTATGCATTATATTTTATTTGTATTAAAAGTTAAATAATGGAGATTAAAAACGTTTACTATATAATTTATTATTATATATAACTTTATTATTATTTATTTGTTATTTATTATTTTATGCATTATATTTTATTTGTATTAAAAGTTAAATAATGGAGATTAAAAACGTTTATTATATAATTTATTATTATATATAACTTTATTATTATTTATTTGTTATTTATTATTTTATGCATTATATTTTATTTGTATTAAAAGTTAAATAATAGAGATTTAAATGTTAAAATAATTTATTATTATATATAACTTTATTATTATTTATTTATTATTTATTATTTTATGCATTATATTTTATTTGTATTAAAAGTTAAATAATGGAGATTAAAAACGTTTATTATATAATTTATTATTATATATAACTTTATTATTATATATTTATTATTTATTATTTTATGCATTATATTTTATTTGTATTAAAAGTTAAATAATGGAGATTAAAAACGTTTATTATATAATTTATTATTATATATAACTTTATTATTATTTATTTGTTATTTATTATTTTATGCATTATATTTTATTTGTATTAAAAGTTAAATAATGGAGATTAAAAACGTTTACTATATAATTTATTATTATATATAACTTTATTATTATTTATTTGTTATTTATTATTTTATGCATTATATTTTATTTGTATTAAAAGTTAAATAATGGAGATTAAAAACGTTTACTATATAATTTATTATTATATATAACTTTATTATTATTTATTTGTTATTTATTATTTTATGCATTATATTTTATTTGTATTAAAAGTTAAATAATGGAGATTAAAAACGTTTACTATATAATTTATTATTATATATAACTTTATTATTATTTATTTGTTATTTATTATTTTATGCATTATATTTTATTTGTATTAAAAGTTAAATAATAGAGATTTAAATGTTAAAATAATTTATTATTATATATAACTTTATTATTATTTATTTATTATTTCTTTCATTATGTATTATATTTGTATTTTTATTAAGTAATGAAGATTAAAAATCGTATCTAATTTATTATTAAATATAGCTTAATTATTGTTTTATTATTTCTTGTTTTATATTTACTTTTTATAAAAATTTGAATAATGGATATATATATATATATATATATATATATATATATATATATATATATATATATGACTATTATTGTTTTATTATTTCTTATATTATATATTATATTTTGCTTTTATTAAAAATAATGTAGATTAAAAACATGTATATTATCTGTTATTATATATAACTTTATTATGTTTTATTTGTTCTTACATTTTGTTTTTATTAAAAATAAAATATTGGTGATTAAACTTATATATCATTTATTATTATATATATTGTTTTATTATTTATTTTATTAAGTAATGAAGATTAAATCTCTCTCTCTCTCTCTATATATATATATAATTTTTATTAAATATATCTTAATTATTGTTTTATTATTTCTTATGTTATGTATTATATTTTATTTGTATTAAAAGTTTAATAATGTGTGTGTGTGTGTGTATATATATATATATATATATATATATATATATATATATATATATAATATAACTATTATTGTTTTATTT
Organism: Moxostoma hubbsi; assembly: GCA_032164185.1. Classification (NCBI taxonomy): domain Eukaryota; kingdom Metazoa; phylum Chordata; class Actinopteri; order Cypriniformes; family Catostomidae; genus Moxostoma; species Moxostoma hubbsi. The sequence goes on along the minus strand of JAVLUX010000033.1, from coordinate 34,178,272 downwards.
CTTATATTATATTTTATTTAATACTTTTGTTAAAAAATAATGTAGATTAAATACATGTATATTATCTATTATTATATACAACTTTATTATTTTTTTATTTGTTCTTTTATTTAGTTTTTATTAAAAATAATATATTGGAGATTAAAACGTGTATATATAATTTATTATTATTTTTTAATTTTTTAATTTATTATATTTTATATTATGTATTATCTTTTATTTTTATTAACATTTGCATTAATATTACCTTAATTAATTATCCTAATAAAATGCATTTTTTGTTTAAATTGTATTTATTTTATTTTTTAGTTTTATATATTTATATATATATAAAATGTAAAATTTAATGGAGACTTATTTTTAACAATATTTATGGGTAGTTGACAGCAAACATGTTGTTAACAATACAAAAAGTATTAACTATTATTTTTTAACAGTATACTTTATCTGCATGCAGCTTTTATTTATTAAGATTATATTTATTTAGAGATTAAATTGAATTTTTGTACTTAAAAAAATAACACAGAATTGATGAACAATTTATAATGAGCTGGAGAAGGCAAAAAGGTGATTAAAATGGTAAAAATACACTTCCTTTTTACATATATGTAAATTTAACTTAAAATGTTGATGGTGATTAAACAAGACACCCATGGACATGTACCTTTAATCGTTATCCATTGTCAAATTTGATAGATTTTGAAATTGACACTATCGACCAATCAGGTATGGTTATCGACTCATGCTAATAATCTCAAAATGGACAAAGATCGGCCAGTTTATAAGATGTATTTGCTTTATTTATTTATTTATAGTTGTGTATCTTTCTGTCTGTAGGTACTTTGACTCAGTGGATATCTGTAAGCTTCATCCTGATTGGCAGGAAGTTCGTTTGCAGGGCTGTTTCCCCTGTCGGGCGGGTAAACCCGTCACAGTAACCGCCCTCACGGTCCTGGAGAGAACCGCGCTGGAGTTCGCCCTGTTCCAGGAGGGCAGCAGGTGACGCAAGCGCACAGTTAGTAACGCTACATGTGTGATGCTAAAGCTTGGCCGGGTTCAACGTATAACGGATAACAGTCCAAAATGAATAAAGAATGAGACGATAAAAACAATATAAAATATCGACTCTCTCTGTGTTTTCCAGGCGGTCAGATACGGCCGATAGTCACCTGTTGGATCTGTGTATCATGGTGTTCCGGGCGTCGTTTGCTAACGGGAATAAACTGGTTCTGGGGCGTCTGTTGGCGCACAGTAAACGCGCTGTGAAGAAGTTTGTCGGTTGTGATGTCATGCTGGAGCCGGGCGAGTATGCTGTGGTGTGCTGTGCCTTTAATCACTGGCAGATGGACCTCACAGGGACTTCAACACCAGGTACACAAACACACATACACACAAATTCATATATGATGTTACTGAACTTCAGGCACTGTGGACTTCTATAAAGTAAAGTCTCTGTATCTTTCACACTCTCGCTAGTTTATTTGTCTACTAACAATGTGCAACAGTGTATGTGGAGATTTTTCAGCAAGGTGAACGGTTGTCTGTATTTTGTCAGTGTCTAGTCCCACCAATGCTCGGAGACCCAATCAGGATTTCCCAGGGTACATCTTGGCCATCTACAGCTCCAGACAGGTGATGGTGGAGCAGGTGGAGGCCACGTCCACAACACTCGCTGATGCCATCATCCTGCTGACGGAGAACAAGGGAGAGAGACACGAGGTACATCACACACGTTCACCGAACCTGACGCTTAAATCCATTTTACTGGATCACATTTAATGACCAATTAATGCAGAAAACCAGCTAATTCCAAAGGGTTCACTTACTTTCTCTTGCCACTGTATACTGTTTATATAGAGAGAGTGTGTGTGTGTGTGTGTGTGTGTGTGTGTGTGTATATATCAATAGTCCTCATTAGTGTTAAATAATCATATTTCTTAGCTGTTTATGAATTTACCCATAATGTTTGTAATAACAGGGTATCTGCAGGTTCAAAGGAAGGAAACTTAAAGGAGACGTATTATTCCCCTATTTACAAGAATAAATATAAGTCTCATGTGTCCCCAGAATGTGTCTGTGACGTTTCAGCTCAAAATACCCCACGGATCATTTATTACACCATGTTATATACGGCTCTTTTTGGGTGGAATCAAAAACATGCATTTTTTTGTGTGTGTGTGTCTCTTTAAATGCAAATGAGCTGCTGTTCCCCGCCCCCGATGTGGCTCTGGTCTCCATGAATACAATCAGAGGCAATGCTAACTTTAGCTGCATTAGCTGTGGAATCAGCTAACAAGCACATTCAGAAAGGCGATTTACAAACATTAACACAATATAAAGTGCGATACATTTTGATTTGCAAAAACATGCACGAATTTTTGTATGTTTTGGGGCACATTTCCTTCAAAAACAAAACTTGTCCACTGTGTCGTCAGCGGCTCTGATGCCGGGACATGAAGACTCTTATGATCACTTTTACAGCCAACAACAGAACATTTATGAGACATTATTCTTCCCACTGTATCTGCTCCAGCAGCGGAAATAAATGGCGGACTGTGTGAGGATCACTCAGGGGAGGAGCTATGATAATAGGGTGGAGTCTGTCACTAGTCGTGGGCGTGGCCTGCTCTAACATGACGTCACTTTAGAGCAGAAATGAAAAGTGTTCATTTTGACACACTGTTTTTGATGAATAGAAATATAAGAAATACTTTTATCATTGTAGAGTGGTTGTGTACACACACTGCCGACTCACATTTATATTCAAACACCATTTAAAAGTGAATTTTGCATAATAGTTCCCCTTTAAGACTATTTAAGGCCAAATAAAAGACACGTTTAAGACCACTTTTGCAATGAAACAAATGGTTTTAAATTTTATGGCCTTAAATATTAAAAAGTAAATTTAAGAACTTTTTAAGGACCCTGAATAAATTATTTTTCATATACGTTTGTGTTCACTTACTGTCTAAACAACATCAACAAGTGGTGACAGTTTCTCCACAATTCACCCCAAAACAATATAAGCCTATGCATAGAAATTGGCCTATTTTTTATACCCAGTGGCTTCCTAAAAACACTTTAGGTGTTCACTTTTTATCATTAATATCATTACTATCAATGTTTGTGTCTCTGAGGGTTAATTGCAGAAAACGAGAAACATTGATGGTTGTTTCGTTCATCTCTGTGACTCAGGGTCGGGAAGGCATGACATGTTATTACCTGACTCATGGGTGGGCGGGGCTTATCGTCGTCGTGGAGAACCGTCACCC
>JAVLUX010000033.1:34152500-34167500 GCA_032164185.1 Moxostoma hubbsi | reverse complement strand
ATATACAGTATACACAATATAAGACCATATACAATAAAAATCCTTATCCAGGTCCTGATGCTGCGATACCGCCTGCCTGATAGCAGCAGTGAGAGCAGCCCATGCCTCGGGTGGCTGGAGTGTCTGATGATCCTCCGAGCTTTTTTCACACACCACCTTGTATAGATGTCCTGGAGGGAGGGGAGCTCACCTCCGATGATGTAATCAGTGACAAGCATGATTCGGAGGTTGCATTTTTACTCCACTCGTGGTTATATTTAGGTTTGGGGTTTGGGTTGGAGGGGGTTCATTTGATAAAATATACATTCCTCTTCTGTATTACAACCTGACAGCTGAAAGCAACTCACTTTTGGCGCCACCCTGTGGACATTACACACGGAAAATGGAGCTCACAAGTGCCCTTATGTCCAACAGCACTTACCGTTTTGGCCACTGGGGGCAATGTTTTGCATTTTGGTAAGCACAGACCGATTTTACCTGAAGAAAAGTCAGCCTACTGTTTCCGATTTCACTGTGAGATCAGTCTGAAATCAAACAGAAACTACCTATAACTTTTGAGTGCCATTTTGGTTATTTTCATGAATATATATATATATATTCAATGACTGGTTTTTACAAGTCGGAATCTCTTCAGGCCACGTCCACACTAATCCATGGAGAGCGTTTCAAAAGTCTCCGTTTTCAGGTGGAGGATTTTTTTTGTTTTTTTTTTCTAACTAAAACGTCTTAGTGTGGACGTGACCTAAAAGAGCTTTGTTTGGGTTTGTTTACATTTGAATTTTTGCCATTTTTACTCTTTGCCTGTTTATGTAAGTATACTGTATGTGATTTCTCTCATGTTTGATTGCCCACTGTGCGAAAACCGTAATTCCGATCAGTTAGAAAAGACAAAGCAACCCGTGTCAGAGCAGTCTGAAGGTCTGTGCCAAGTTTGGGGTATGTATCTTAAAAGCTCCAGGAGCAGTTACAATTGTAATCTTTTGTCTTGTTTTAGAGATTTTGTAAAAACCCTAATTAGCTTCAATAGTGTTACGGTATGTTGGCTTGGGCTAATTTTAGGTTTACATTTTCATGCCACCACATAACTAGCAGTTTTTGACAGGGTGTTGCTATGAGGTTACTAAGGTGCTCTGAACAAATGCAAAGTGGTTGTTTTAATACAGCCGACTTCAAATTCTCTGATATTCTGGTCTCTAGATATGGCTGGGGTACCACCTTAAATTACCACATAAATGACACACAACAGGTGCTAATGCTACAAGCTAACATGCTAATTCAACTCAACCACCCCGGTCAGGATTATCAAAGATAGTCCCAGTTTTTGTCCATCTGTCCTGGGAAATTACATTTCACTTCAGGGTGCAAAACTCCCCGAAATTTGAGCATTTCGCCTGATACGTTCACCCACGTGAGCACAATGTTTGTATGCACACTATTCAAGGAAAATAAGTCAGATTCATTTTAGTGGATCATATAGTTTGGACGATTCATATACTGTATATAGAATACAGGGCTGGACTGGTAATCTGGCATACGGGGCATTTTCCCGGGTCATACCGATCGGGCCAGCGGGTCGGCCACAGAACGTGCCGAATGGGCCGCGATAAGCTCAAGTGAGCCGCCGCATTATGCAGAACGGACCACAAAATTGATATGCAGTAATATAGAGAATAAATAGACAAAACAGACATAAATGAGTCAATTGTTGACATACGGTAAGAGCTATAAAAATGAGCTAAGTTGTGCTAAAATGCTAATTTGATATTGGAGGGATTTGATGCTTATGTTTGACCTCAGAGCGCAGTCTTAAGTATCTTCTTGGCAAATCTGAGCGCAGTTTGAGACATTGTTCAAATCTCTTCTGAAACACTAGAGGAGGAGACACGTAAGATCACTGGGGCAGACTCCAGCAAAAGTCTCAATTTAGCTCTCCATTTAATATCTCCTCATTGCTGCCATCGAGACACAATTGAGATATTAAAGAGATCTCGTTAGTGATTTTTCACTCCTACAGGTCATGCGGATGAGTTCTGGTCTGTTCTCCTGTGGTTAGCCCGGAGGTAAGATACAACAAAGTTTAAACCACAGATATTCACCTAAAAATAGCACGTGGTTGCAGTGAAGTCGGGGGCCAGTTCGGCATCTACCATTCAAGCATTCTTTAAACACACTGCTCATTCAAAGAAGACATTACTGGTTATTCTGTGCTATAAACCGACACATCATCACCATCCAGGAGAAATCATTCCCATTTCTCCAGTAATGATCCAGAGATTTGATCGAACTGGTCCAGTTCCTAAAGCTCTTAAAGACAGGCTGGACTGATTTGTAAGAACATTATTCAAACGTCCATCTGCTAATAGGGAATTTCTCTGTGCTTTTTGGATTAGCAATAAAAGACTGTATCTCTGTATCTCTGAGGTCACCATAGCTGGTTCTGTCTCCCTTTGTCTGTACCAGCTATTTTCGTAAAATCCAAGCAGATGTTAACAACAGGGTCACGTACACAGCACGATGCTGCCACCACAATAAAATCTTAAAGTACTGAAATGATGAGGGCAGATTCTAAAAATGGCACCGACCTTTTTATCTGTCTGTTGAAACGTTAACTCTTGAGGGTTGATATTACGTAATAAAACACTGACTTTAAAGGGTTAATTCGCCCGATAATGTAATGTCAAACCTGTATGGCTTTCTTTCTTGGAACACAAAAGGGGAATTTCTGGAGAAATATCCAAGCAATTCTTTTCCATAAATGAAAGTGAATGAGGACTGGGGCTGTCGAGCTGTAAAATGCCAGAAAAGCACCATGAAAGTATCCTAAAAGTGGTCCGTACGATTTATGCACTATATCTCAAGTCTTCTTAAGTAATACAATAGCTTTGTGTGAGGAACAGACTGAAATTGAAGTCGTTATTTACTGATAATCTCCATCCATTGGGTTGTTAACTGTTAACTGTTGCGATTGGATCACATAGTCAGTTCTCTTTGGTCTGTTCCACACAAAATCGTTATGGCTTTAGAAAACCTTTGTGGTCGTTATTTGTCCTTTTTTTTAGCTTGGCTGCCCTAGTCCGCATTCACTTTCTTTATATGGAAAAAACTGGTCAGGATTGTAATTTTATCCCCTTTTCTACCCAATTTGGAATGCCCAATTCCAACTACTTTACAGGTCCTTGTGGTTGCACGGTTACACATCACAATCCGGGTGGCGGAGGACAAGTCTCAGTTGCCTCCACTTCTCAGACCGGCAATCCGCGCATCTGATCACGTGACTCGTTGTGCATGACACCGTGGAGACTCACAGCATGTGGAGACTCATGCTACTCTCCACGATCCACACACAACTCACCACACGCCCCATTGAGAGAACCACTAATCACCACCACAAGGAGGTTACCCCATGTGACTCTACCCTCCCTAGCAACCAGGCCAATTTGGTTACCCCATGTGATTCTACCCTCCCTAGCAACCGGGCCAATTTGTTTACCCTATGTGACTCAACCCTCCCTAGCAACCGGGCCAATTTGTTTACCCCATGTGATTCTACCCTCCCTAGCAACCAGGCCAATTTGTTTACCCCATGTGACTCTACCCTCCCTAGCAACCGGGCCAATTTGTTTACCCCATGTGACTCTACCCTCCCTAGCAACCGGGCCAATTTGGTTGCTTAGGAGACCTGGCTGGAGTCACTCAGCACGCCCTGGAATCAAACCTAAATTCTAAAACTCCCTTTCACCTCTTATCTTGTCTCTTTGTTTTGCATGTACCATTACAGGTGTCTAAACGTGTATTACTGCAGTAAAGAGTGTCAGAGGAAGGACTGGCCTTTGCATAAGAAGTTCTGTAAATTCCTTCACAAGGTTTCCATCGACAGGCTGGTGGAGTGGCTTGTTCACACCGGTAAGATGAAAAAGCATGCTGTTGCAAGGGTGTTTAACATCAGTGATACTTTCTTCTCTACATTAGTGGTGTGCACGGGCATTACATTGAAACCCAATCTTGGCTCGTACCTCAGTGTGACCCGGCCGGCACCAACAGATTTTAAGCCCTATCCTGAAATCACTCACTCTCGTTATAATTTCTCCTCCAAGCAAGTGCATTAAGTGATATATGATTTATTTTATTAAAGCATCGTAGGGAACGTTCGTAACAGTAAAAGCATGCTCGCATTTACCCTCTGCGGGCGAACTACACTCATCTCAATGGAAATCCGTGCCATGGACTTCCGGATTTCACGCGGAGTCAAGTTTGGTGACTTTTGACAGCCGAATTCACTGCGTTGACCAAACAGGAAGTTGCTAAAAAAAATTGCATTTACATATATTAAGTAAATGTAGCCTATTATATTAAATACATATTATAATAACAAAATATTTACTTAATTTATGTTTTCATTAAATACAAATCTGAAGCCAACCCAAACCCGAAGTCATACTTGGAAAAACTGACTCTAACCCAGCCCGATACTCAAAGGTTCGAGTCGGGTAAGTCGGCTAAGTACAAACAGATAGTCCCGCCCCAAACTCACACGATTGGCTGAGCCAATGTTGTTGTGTCGAGCTGGATGGGCTGCTCAAATAGTGCCAACGAGACACAGTGTCACACTTTTAGGTGAAATTCTTGACTATGACTGTTAACTGTTGCGATTGGATCTATTGAGCTTAAGAATTTGAACATAACCCTGTGCTCCAACAGGAGATCTTCCGTTCCCTACTGAGGTGTGGTCTCGCCCTGCTAAAGAGGTGAGGTGTTGGGACGACTGGCTGTCTATGCAGGGCGAACTGACACCCCGTCTGGAGCCCATCCTGTCCAGCCAAAACATGACTGATCTCTGGACCAATGCCTGCCGACCGCATCCGGAGAAGGAGGAGCTTTGCGGGTCCGTGTGGCGGGTCTGCAGCGAGTTCTTCTCTCGATCATTGACTATGGGTCTGGGGATTCAAATGTCTCGCCTGGACCCGTATTCTCGGCCTCTGACCGTGCATCTGGTTGGCGCCGGGCACAATGAGACCCTGGGAGCCAGGACGACAGACATGGACGAGCTCAGCCGCATGTTCCCGGGGCACCAGGGTCTGGAGGTGGTGATGGTGGGGCCAGAGGTGGTGAAGGGGCTCATCATGAGGCCCCCACTGAGGGCTTTCGGGCCCCGAGGAAGAGTGTACCTCAGTGCTTACAAGGGCCTCTATCATCAGTTCTGGGAGGAAGTTGTAGAGAACGGAGAAGCAGCCAAACCAGATCTAGTGGTTGGATTTCACCCAGGTACATGCACACACCAGCAATAACATTCATACCTGAATATCATCGGTAACCGAATTTACCAACATTTAATATAGTTTGCAACAAGCATCTCTCTTAACCCTGAAAACATGAATTAGAGGTGTACTTATACAGTCCTAGGTGTTGAGGAGTTTACTAAAAGATAGATTTGGCTTTCTATGGATACTGTTGTCTTCATGTACACATGCTTGACTCTTTAAACTCACGTTGGGGGGTTTAGTTTCCATGTATAGAATCAGACTGACGTATCTTTAGGGAGATTCAGTGTGCCGACAGGTGTAACTCATATATCTTTCCCCTGGTGTTTGACTTTTATTAGTGCTGATTTATGGCAACTGCCGACAGATGAAGACGCAACACCAGTAGATCTCTGAGCACTTTACCACATTTACTAGTCAGTCACCCACACACACATTTTTGCGTGCTAACAAGAGGAGTAAGCCATCACAGTTCAGAATGCTCTAGAAGAATTGCCCATGTGATAAGTTGGGTACAACGGGGCTAAAGGCCCCCCTTAAGGAAAAAGTGTTTCAAGATCGAAGAAAATACAATTCTTTGTATCAAATATATATGAAGCAACATCATTTGTGTGAAAATAAATAAAAATTGAGGGTTTATTTGATGGAAATTAATTTGACTAACAAGGTGGCAAGGGGGGCATTGCCCACGCTTGGGTTAAAAGGCCCCTGGAGAGGTTATAGTGATATTGGAGCAATAGTTGTAGACAGGGCTGGACTGGGAAGAGAAATTGATTTTGGGCCTGGGGTTTTACATGGCAACTGGCCCAAAAGTTGTTGAGTGGGATGGGAGGGTTTTGGGGGTGGGGGTGGGGGGTGATGTTCGCTGGTCCTTCATTCTACATAATGTTCATTATAGCTTATCGCGGACCATTCGGCACATTTCGCGGCTGACTCACCAGTCCGCTCAGTTCTCCCGATGGCAAGTCTGCCCCTGATTGGCCCCAAAGAGCGTCGGCACACTGGGAAAATGCCCGTATGCCAGGTTACCAGTCCAGCCCTGTTTGCAGGCCAAAATATTTCAGCTTATGCAATTGCCTTTGACACAGCAAAATGCCTATTTTTAAGTAACAAATGAAGATACTGTACTGCGTATTCAAAATAACCACTTCAGAAAAGGTTGCCCCATTTCCTATATGGACCCGCCGGCAGATACAAAAAGGGCGCTATATCACCAAAAAAGATTACGGTTAAAACGGTGAAGTCTCCATATACATAATTCAGGCATATGAGGAGTCATGTTAAATCTTACAATATGAACTTTTCAGAGATAATCTGCATTTATGCTACTTAAAATAACAAACTAAGGCCTCGAAACATTCACGTTGAAAATGTGCGCCCCCTAGAGGTAATGGGGTAGAAATATATATATATATATATATATATATATATATATATATATATATATTAAAATAAAAGTCCTTCACGTAGCACCTAAATGGTGGCAAGTCATATATCAAATGAAAGCTCTCATTCTCAGGAATGTGACTCTATAGTTAACTACTCTCCTGAGGTAGTTCCCTAAAGAACGAGCCATTGTTTACTTGTCTGTGAGCTTGCTTGTCTGAATAATCCAATGTTATATATCAGATGACCAGAACAAAATATGCCATCCAGAAGGAAAAGAATGCAAAACAAATCTATTGATGATAAAATCATAGCAGAGAGGAGGATCTGAGCTTTCTAATGACCCCTAGATTGAGCTTGTAGTCCACTCAGAGGCCGAGATATTCAATGTAATAATGAGGGTGTTGCTTGAACTGAACATTAGACTGAATGTCTATGGACGAGCACATCTGTGAGGGGTCAAATGTGTTTGAGCGTTTAAATGTTTAGTTATTTAGTGTCAATTTATTACATTATTCTTGGTGTCATATCACCCTGGACTTCATTTAAAAAGAAAACACTATGTAAAATGGAGGGCCAAATTACTCAAAATTAAATAATTCAATATTATGGCCTTTAATGGCCCCTATATCAACACACGCACACCTAATCTTGGATGAGGGCACATACAGGACACACAGGGCATCAATCACAACGTGGAGACATATAAACAAAGCCAGAGATTATCCAGCTAATCTCTTTGTTTGCTACTCTTCATGTTATTTGGATCTCCTAGACTGAACCTGTTCGGTGCTGTCCTCTTCGTGAGTGTTTGCCATTTAAGTGTTGTGTTGTTTGTCACCTTGTCCAGGTTTCCACGCATCTCAGGGTTTAGGAGAGGGCTGGCTGCCCACCTTACTGCTGCTCAGAGACTACAACATCCCGTCCTTATTCACCATGTACAAGTATGTGACCGTTTACTTACTCAAACTAAGTGTTCACACAGCATGTACACACCCACACACATATTGACATGGCGTGTCATTTCACTGGCCACACATTTCTCATATATATTCTTTGTTTGGCTGGACACTGAAGAACAGAATTTGTCCATAAACAGTTATCTATTTAAACTGGGTTTAATTTAATTTAATTTAATTTTTTAGTTTTATTTTAATATTATTTAATCTTAATTTAAGTTGTTAATTAATTAAATTTTTTAATGTTATTTTAATTTAATTTAATATGTTCATGTTATTTTACTTCAATTTAATTTATATTTTAATTTTACTTTAATGTTATTTTATCTTAATTTAAGTTAAGTTGTTAAGTTAATTCATTTCATTTTATATCATTTTTTTATTTTATGTTTATTTTAATTTAATTTAATATTTAAAATGTATTTTAATGTTATTTTAATTGAATTTAATTTAATATTTTAATTTAATTTTAATGTTATTTTAATTTAATTTAATATAATTTTTTCATGTTATATTAATGTTATTTAAATTTGATTTTAATGTTATTTTACTTTAATTTATATTTTCATTTAACTTTAATGTTATTTTATCTTCATTTAATTTAAGTTGTTAATTTTATTAATTTTATTTAATTTTATTTGATATTTTATGTTTATTTTAATTTAATGTAATTTAATATTTTAATGTTAATTTAATTTAATTTAATAAAATATTAGAATGTTTTTTAATGTTAATGTTAATTTAATTTATTTACATTTTATTTTAATGTTATTTTAATTTAATTTAATATTTAAATTTTATTTTAATTTCACTTAATTTAATTTTTGTCTATTTAAATATATTGACATTTTCTACTATATTTGGGGTCTATTTTCAAAAACGGCATCTTATGAATTTACATATTGCTTTAATCTCTGGAGGATCCTTGAAAATGGTGCAAATCAGGACCAGAAAAAAGTAAATAAGATATTTTTCAAGCTTTTCAGTTAGAAAGAGACAAAGTTTTCCATGCTACTATTAACCCGATTTGTAACGTTTATGCAGAAATACTCCCATGTTAATTTCTTCAGTGTAACATTTTTCTAATTGAATTATAATTATTATAATAATTACTGTGCAAGCTGTAATTTCGGGAGAAGCGAGTCCATCTAATCTTTCACTTAACAGCCAGAGTATGTAAGCGGCCGTTTCCAGCATCCCTCCACCTCCCCAACTCCACCTTTACCCTTGGCATCATGCCCCACTTAATCATCTCCTATTAATAGTCCTGGTGGGGTACTTCAGAAGCTGCTTCATCGAGCTCCTCCTCTGTGGACAGCAAGCCAAATAAAATGAACTTTAATAGCTTAAAGATTATATGGACAAACAAACTTGTGAAATACATATAAATAGATACATATTTATTTTTACTATTTACTCTCTCTCTCTCTCTCTCTCTCTCTCTCTCTCTCTCTCTCTCTCTCACTCTCTATCTATGTCTCTCTCTCTCTCTCTCTCTCTCACTCTCTATCTATGTCTCTCTCTCTCTCTCTCTCTCTCTCACTCACTCACTCACTCTCTCTCTCTCTCTCTCTCTCTCTCTCTCTCTCTCTCTCTCTCTCTCTCTCTCTCACTCTCTATCTATGTCTCTCTCTCATAGTGATGCAGAGCTACAGAATTCTCTAGAGATTTTAACAGAACTTGAGATGGACATTAAAGACACTGGGCCAAACCCCTTCAGATCCCAGAAACCTGAGCAGGTTCAGTCCAGCCCAAACACATCGCCCAGTTACTGCAACAACTTCTACATTTACTTTCAGGGGCTGCTGGAGGCACAACAAGAGGAAGATTAGTTACCTACAGCTCAGTTGCCTTATAAACCATCTGATGCATTTCTCTACATTTCTTTAGTATTTGGACATCTGTCACAAAAAACTGCGCAAAATGTGCAACTTCTTCCAAATCAACATTAAAAGCTCAATTATCCATTGCAAAAGAGTTTTTTGTACATTTTCAATGCCACTTTCATATAGATCTGCTGTTAAATGAATATCTATTATTAGACAAACATTTGCAGCATTTTATTAAACATTCAGCATATAAAAATGAACGATCAGACCACATTAGATAGTTCAGTTTTATTATACTTTCATTATTGTTATTGACACTTACTATAACTTGTAGCTACAATAATAATACTATAAATAAATAAACAATGATGAACATTTCATTTTAAACTTTGTACAGAGAATTAAATGTAGGTTGAGTTTCTCTTTAGATTACACTTCTATAAATATTATTTATTTGATATTATTGGTTTGTGATGAATTAAATACAGGTGTCTCTGTGTCACTGAAAACACTATAACAAATTCTAAGCTAGATACAGTGAGTACATATTCTGAAAAATGTTTTTTTAAAATACATATATGTAAATAAATAAATAAATAAATAAATAAAATTATATATATATATACACATATTTATTTTTAATGTAATTTTTTTAAATACAAAAAGTATATAATTATTTTTTTTATTTATATATATAAATAAATAAAAAAAATATATAATGTATTTATTTATTTATTTATATATATATATAAAATTATATTTTTTTTTATTTAAAAAAAATTATATTTATTTATTTACAGAATATGTATGTTTATTTATAAATAAATAAATATCATTTTTTTAAATAAAATAAAAATATAATTTATTTTATTTATATATATATATATTTATTTATTTTTAATGTAATTTTTTTAAATAAAAAAATGTCTAATTTTTTTTTTATTTATATAGATAAATAAAAAAAATATAATGTATTTATATATATATATATATATATATATATATATATATATATATATATATAATTTTTTTAAATAAATAAAAAATATATATATATAATGTATTTTTTATTTTATATATATATATATATATATATATATATATATATATTCTAACAAAAATATTCCTTTGTCATAAAGACAGCAAAAACTCTATTATTGTACATTGTAAAAAAAATTATAATTTATTTAGAAAAAGTTGAGATTACTTAAAGAAATCAATAAAGTCAAATTATATGCAATTTAGTATGAGCAGCTATTTAACTATTAAACAGTGAGAACATGCAATATCAAGTTTGGTCTTGACGTTAGAAGCTACATGCTTTTGAGGGAGAATTATCATTTTGGGGTAAACAAAAGAATATATTTCAATTCATATATCAAGAATACTCCACTAACATCTAAGTGAATCTGAATAGTTTCTTTAAATTAGACGTGGAGTTGGACGCTAATGTTTGTCTTTTAATTTGTGCTCAACTACAATATTTGAATCTTCTTCTTTCCCCCGTTTGATTGCATTAACAAAGAATAATATATTTCGACACAAAATGAGCTATGAAATGCAAATAAACCATATTTATTTTCGAGATGATAACTGGATGTCACATGCAGAAAAGAAACAAATTAGTGAGGTCATGTGACGACAATGTAGTCGGTTATATTAACGATTGAAGCTACTCTTACTTGCATATTTCCATATTTAGGCCTATTTATTCATTTCATCTCTTACTGGTGACACTTTTATTTTGTAGTTTTATAAAAAGTGAAATAAAAACATTCCTGTATGTTGCAGTACGTGTAACACTGAGCTGCCTATACATCTATAAGCCTCAACTTTTACAGTATTTACAAAAGTTTAGCAACAATATGTGTGTTAACAAGATTTTAGTGTGATAAAATCCCACACTAACCGCATCTGTGTAAAGTTACAGCCAATTTTGCAACTTTGTTGCAATGACAGCGCAGGCCTATATAGCAACAATCCCGAAACTGACTGCAAGCACGACAATTTAAACAAATGCACATCTCAAATAATCCAAATGTTTTAACAGAAGAATTAATGTAAGTGCTTTTATAAGATTATAAGATTCACATTTCTGCCTTTAAAGTTTAAACCCTCCAAAAATTGGCCATTGACTTCCATTGTAAGTGTCTCACTGTAACCCCTAAACATGTATGTACACATATGTGGACAGCGGGACTAAATTGTAAAATATTAAATAATCCTAAACTATAGAAAGTCAGATTTAAAAAAAAAATATTTTTGTATTTTCTTTAAATCAAATTGTTTATTATGTTTCCAGGAGTGTTGGTTAATCGTGTTTTTGAGACGTTACAGACGTTACATCCTAAATTAGCATAATTAATTCAGATATAAGTAATGACCAGCATCGTCCAATCACAGCCAACCTTGTTTATATTAAATGATCCATTATAAATTGTGACTCTATGCACTGATGATCATCGTCCCATGTGTGTCAAACATGTTGAGTGATCCAAACATCATCTGCAGCCTGAAACTGAACTTTTGATCAGATTTTAGGAGTGAATGCACTATAGGATGCTCCCTTGCTCACTATTTAGTGAACGACTTAACCTCCAGTGTGCTGTCTGTCTGCACTGGTCTCAGAACAGTTATAGGAGAGATATAGGATTCTCCCTTGCTCCCTATTTAGTGCATGACTTAACCTCCAGTGTGCTGTCTGTCTGCACTGGTCTCAGAACAGTTATAGGAGAGCTATAGGATGCTCCCTTGCTCCCTATTTAGTGCATGTCTTAACCTCCAGTGTGCTGTCTGTCTGCACTGGTCTCAGAACAGTTATAGGAGAGCTATAGGATGCTCCCTTGCTCCCTATTTAGTGAACGACTTAACCTCCAGTGTGCTGTCTGTCTCCACTGGTCTCAGAACAGTTATAGGAGAGCTATAGGATGCTCCCTTGCTCCCTATTTAGTGCATGACTTAACCTCCAGTGTGCTGTCTGTCTGCACTGGTCTCAGAACAGTTATAGGAGAGCTATAGGATGCTCCCTTGCTCCCTATTTAGTGCATGACTTAACCTCTAGTGTGCTGTCTGTCTGCACTGGTCTCAGAACAGTTATAGGAGAGCTATAGGATTCTCCCTTGCTCCCTATTTAGTGCATGACTTAACCTCCAGTGTGCTGTCTGTCTGCACTGGTCTCAGAACAGTTATAGGAGAGCTATAGGATACTCCCTTGCTCCCTATTTAGTGCATGACTTAACCTCCAGTGTGCTGTCTGTCTGCACTGGTCTCAGAACAGTTATAGGAGAGCTATAGGATACTCCCTTGCTCCCTATTTAGTGCATGACTTAACCTCCAGTGTGCTGTCTGTCTGCACTGGTCTCAGAACAGTTATAGGAGAGCTATAGGATTCTCCCTTGCTCCCTATTTAGTGCATGACTTAACCTCCAGTGTGCTGTCTGTCTGCACTGGTCTCAGAACAGTTATAGGAGAGCTATAGGATGCTCCCTTGCTCCCTATTTAGTGCATGTCTTAACCTCCAGTGTGCCGTCTGTCTGCACTGGTCTCAGAACAGTTATAGGAGAGCTATAGGATGCACCCTTGCTCCCTATTTAGTGCATGACTTAACCTCCAGTGTGCTGTCTGTCTGCACTGGTCTCAGAACAGTTATAGGAGAGATATAGGATGCTCCCTTGCTCCCTAATTAGTGCATGACTTAACCTCCAGTGTGCTGTCTGTCTGCACTGATCTCAGAACAGTTATAGGAGAGCTATAGGATGCTCCCTTGCTCCCTATTTAGTGCATGTCTTAACCTCCAGTGTGCTGTCTGTCTGCACTGGTCTCAGAACAGTTATAGGAGAGCTATAGGATGCTCTCTTGCTCCCTATTTAGTGCATGTCTTAACCTCCAGTGTGCTGTCTGTCTGCACTGGTCTCAGAACAGTTATAGGAGAGCTATAGGATGCTCCCTTGCTCCCTATTTAGTGAACGACTTAACCTCCAGTGTGCTGTCTGTCTCCACTGGTCTCAGAACAGTTATAGGAGAGCTATAGGATGCTCCCTTGCTCCCTATTTAGTGCATGACTTAACCTCCAGTGTGCTGTCTGTCTGCACTGGTCTCAGAACAGTTATAGGAGAGCTATAGGATGCTCCCTTGCTCCCTATTTAGTGCATGACTTAACCTCTAGTGTGCTGTCTGTCTGCACTGGTCTCAGAACAGTTATAGGAGAGCTATAGGATTCTCCCTTGCTCCCTATTTAGTGCATGACTTAACCTCCAGTGTGCTGTCTGTCTGCACTGGTCTCAGAACAGTTATAGGAGAGCTATAGGATACTCCCTTGCTCCCTATTTAGTGCATGACTTAACCTCCAGTGTGCTGTCTGTCTGCACTGGTCTCAGAACAGTTATAGGAGAGCTATAGGATACTCCCTTGCTCCCTATTTAGTGCATGACTTAACCTCCAGTGTGCTGTCTGTCTGCACTGGTCTCAGAACAGTTATAGGAGAGCTATAGGATACTCCCTTGCTCCCTATTTAGTGCATGACTTAACCTCCAGTGTGCTGTCTGTCTGCACTGGTCTCAGAACAGTTATAGGAGAGCTATAGGATTCTCCCTTGCTCCCTATTTAGTGCATGACTTAACCTCCAGTGTGCTGTCTGTCTGCACTGGTCTCAGAACAGTTATAGGAGAGCTATAGGATGCTCCCTTGCTCCCTATTTAGTGCATGTCTTAACCTCCAGTGTGCCGTCTGTCTGCACTGGTCTCAGAACAGTTATAGGAGAGCTATAGGATGCACCCTTGCTCCCTATTTAGTGCATGACTTAACCTCCAGTGTGCTGTCTGTCTGCACTGGTCTCAGAACAGTTATAGGAGAGATATAGGATGCTCCCTTGCTCCCTATTTAGTGCATGACTTAACCTCCAGTGTGCTGTCTGTCTGCACTGATCTCAGAACAGTTATAGGAGAGCTATAGGATGCTCCCTTGCTCCCTATTTAGTGCATGTCTTAACCTCCAGTGTGCTGTCTGTCTGCACTGGTCTCAGAACAGTTATAGGAGAGCTATAGGATGCTCTCTTGCTCCCTATTTAGTGCATGTCTTAACCTCCAGTGTGCTGTCTGTCTGCACTGGTCTCAGAACAGTTATAGGAGAGCTATAGGATGCTCCCTTGCTCCCTATTTAGTGAACGACTTAACCTCCAGTGTGCTGTCTGTCTCCACTGGTCTCAGAACAGTTATAGGAGAGCTATAGGATGCTCCCTTGCTCCCTATTTAGTGCATGACTTAACCTCCAGTGTGCTGTCTGTCTGCACTGGTCTCAGAACAGTTATAGGAGAGCTATAGGATGCTCCCTTGCTCCCTATTTAGTGCATGACTTAACCTCTAGTGTGCTGTCTGTCTGCACTGGTCTCAGAACAGTTATAGGAGAGCTATAGGATTCTTCCTTGCTCCCTATTTAGTGCATGACTTAACCTCCAGTGTGCTGTCTGTCTGCACTGGTCTCAGAACAGTTATAGGAGAGCTATAGGATACTCCCTTGCTCCCTATTTAGTGCATGACTTAACCTCCAGTGTGCTGTCTGTCTGCACTGGTC
>JAVLUX010000033.1:34092500-34147500 GCA_032164185.1 Moxostoma hubbsi | reverse complement strand
CGCCGATGTAAAATGCCCAAAAAATTCCTCACCCCTCACCAATTTGTTTGGGCATTTTACATCAGTGTAACTGTCTAGCTCATGTTTAGACAGACCAACATTATTTGGATATTTATTTGACATTCTTGCATGAGATGACATGTTTACTGATAGTGGCACCTGGTGGCCAAGGTTGGTACTGCATTCCTATTTTAAAAGATAGAAAAAAATAAATAATAATTTTTTGAAGAGAAAGAAAAAACATTTCTTTAAAAGAGAAACACAAATTAAAGACTTAGGCTCATGAAGGAACTCAGACAGAATTTATTTATTTTTTCAGCATTGTTATTTTTTTTATTTTATTTTTTTTTCCCATCTTGAGGTTCAGGGCTTCCGTAAAAGGCAGAAATGTGAAGCTTATAATTTTATAAAATTGCTTACATTAATTCTTCTGTTAAAACTCATGTTAGATTGAGCTGTAAATTGTTTTTAGTTGTTTTACTGTCATTTTAGGGTTTACAGAGTTACGTCGCCATGGCAACAAAGTTGCAAAGTTGGCTATAACTTAACACCAGAATGGTTAGCAAGTGACTTTATCACACTATAAGACCCAGATTTCTGCATTTTATTTTATCATTTTAAAAAGAGGGATGTCAAAACAGATTTTTGTGGTAAGCAACATTATGCCACAAATGCTGTCAGTTAAGCTTAAATTGTATTGAAGAAGAAAATTAGCACAAAACCTAAAATGTGAAATGTGAACTTTTGACAGGGGGGAAAAAATCCCTAATTTTCATAGTAGATGGGTCCTGACATCCTTCAAATAAAATATTTACCTTCATCATACTCAAGGTTTATACGAGAATACAAACTCATGAAACTCTACTTTTGTATTGAGCGTATTCTGTATGTGCGTGCATGCTATTATTACTTTTGAGAAAGATGATATGTAAATGCCGTGTGTTTTGAGGGATTGGTATGTGATTTTGGACTGTACCAAAGTTTAATTGTGTAACATTGTTGCACCAGTGCAGTGAGGACAAACAACAGTTCATTCCGGAGTGTTCCCAAGTAGCAAAACATGATGCAAGATCAGAGTAACCTAGCAACCAGCAGCAACAGAGCAATGAATGTGAAAGGGTTAAAAGTGCATTTGTGTTATTAAAAGACTCTGTATGAACTTTGAGAACAAGAGAGGATGAATCAGGAAATGCTGATCGAATCAAGCAGGGAAAGCATCAGAGTTTAGGAAAATTTGGTTGAATTGTGTGTCAGTGGGTGTTTGGTATCTCTATTAAATGGTATGAATGAGCTTGTCATTATAGGTACAATATGAGACAATAATAATCTAAAAGCATGCAAATATTTTTGGCAGATTAAAAAATATGTTTTAATTAAAAAAAAATATATATATATATATTTTTTTTTTTAGGATCAATGTCACTAAAAGATGTTTCTGAAGTAAAATGTAAAGTACTCACATCGAAATCCCCCCCTTTCTTGAATTTTTTGGTCTTCAGCCAGAAGCATCTGCCACCGCAGTTGTAGAGGTTGTTTATGGGCTGCCACATATAACCTTATACTCAGACTTTCACTTTCTCTTTACTTTTATTGGGGAGTTCAACTTTCAGTTTCGTTCTGTTTGTTTTCCATGTGTTTTTGTAGAGTGCCTAGTGATGTACATTGAGTTGACATAATTTCAATGCATACATTTGTCATAGATGAAGTTGCATCAGCATCATTTTACTCTCATATGATTATTTCAATGATACAGCGGTAACCACGTGTATGACAGGAAGTAATAAAATGAAGAACTTGACCTCACCCTGACAGCCATAACAGATTTAAAGGATGATATAATGCAATTAAGCGGTGTGTGACACATCTTTGAAGTTCTACAGAAATAGTCCCTCTAATGTAACATTTTAGCAGCTTTTATATTTAGTGTTCCATTTATTGTTACTTTGTGTCTCATTTGATGCATTAATGCCCAATTCGCCCCACTTAGTAAGTCCTCGTGGTGGCGTAGTGACTCGCCTCAGTCCGGGTGGCGGAGGACGAATCTCAGTTGCCTCCGTGTCTGAGACCGTCAATCTGCGCATCTTATCACGTGACTTATTGAAGCGCGTTACCATGGAGACGTAGCGTGTGTGGAGGCTTCACGCTATTCTCCGCGGCATCCACGCACAACTCACCACACGCCCCACCGAGAGCGAGAACCACATTATAGCGACCACGAGGAGGTTACCTCATGTGACTCTAACCTCCCTAGCAACCGGGCCAATTTGGTTGCTAAGGAAACCTGACTGGAGTCACTCAGCACACCCTGGGTTCAAACTCACGACTCCAGGGGTGTAGTCAGCATCGATACTCGCCGAGACACCCAGACCTCCCTAATTTAACAGAGTGTTACATTTTTTAATAGTCTATGTGCATAATAACACAAATGAACACTGTAAATGTCTCTGCTGTAGAATTTGGGTTCATTCTGCTGTAAGACTTGTAATCATTTACTCACCCTCATGTTGTTCCAAACCTGTGTGATTTTCTGTCTGCTGTGGAACACAAGCGGAGATATTAGGCAGAGTGACAGCCTCAGACATCATTCACTTTAACTGCATGGAATAAATATGCACACAAGAAAAAAGTCATATGGGTTTGGAACAACATGAGGGTGAGTAAATGATGACAGGATTTGTCATTTTAGGTGAACAATCCCTTTATAGTGTTCATGACATAAGGAATCAAGTTGACATATAAGAGGTCGTTCTACTATAAAAACAATCTGTAAGTTTCAGAACTCAAAACTTCCTCCTCACTGCAAAAAGAGCATTTGTCGAAACAGAGCTGCCAAAATCGACTCGTTCTCTACTTCCTCAAAATTGTGATGTCACAATGTGGTAGACATTTGCATCTGACCACCTCCACAACAACACAATCACTTCTGTAGCCCCACCCACTAGCAGTGAGCAATGAGATGGCAAGAAGAGAGCAGTGGGTGTTATCTGTCGAGTCTTAAAGGAGAAGCAGCACCAAAACCGAGGGTCAGAGTGAGGCTGGAAAATGATAATGTTAACATATATATAAAAAGGCATGTCGGGACTCCTATAACATGTTTGGACAGTTTGAACCCTAACGTATGTGATATTCAAAATACCTCTTCTGTGGGTGTCTGAATATGTATTACTGCAGTAAGGATGGTCAAAAGAGAGAGTTTTTTTGGTGCTCGCCCATGCTAAACTCACCACCACAATGCAAGAGCTACTATATCTCTTGCTACCTGATATTGTACATATAATTTCATTCCAAAGATAATTGATTGTTGCCACACATAAAGGCAGCATAAAAGTAATCCAGTGGTTTAATCCATGTCTTCAGAAGTAATATGATAAGTGTGGGATAGAAACAGATCAATATTTATATCCTTCTTTACTATAAATCTCCACTTTCACTTTCACATTATTCTTATTGTATTTTTGATGATCATGCGTATTGACACCTACTGGGCAGGGAGCAGAAATAATATTAAATAAGGACTTAAATATTGATCTGTTTCTCACCTACACTTATTATATCGCTTCTGAAGACATGGATTAAACCACTGCTACTTTTATGCTGCATTTATGTGCTTTTTGAAGCTTCAAAGTTCTGGCCACCATTCACTTGCATTGTGTGGAACTACAGAGCTGAGATATTCTTCTACAAACCTTTATTTGTGTTCAGCAGAAGAAAGAAAGAAAGTCATACACATCTGAGATGTCATGAGGGTGAGTAAATGAGAGAATTTTCATTTTTGGGAAAATGGCTGAACTACCCCTTTAATACCATGTTATTTAATTCTAATACTCGGAATTGGCCAGGATGCACTGCAATAAATCAATGCGTTTTTTCTAGTAAAACTATCTAAACTTTCTTATTGTGAACATTTCATCAGTGCATGTTATTCCAAAGACAAAAATGCAGTCTTATGCAACAACTCGCTCCGTCTCTGAAACCACTTTCCTTTTCGGTTGACGCCATCAAGCCCTCTTATTTTTCAACCACCTTCAATATGATTCACTTGGAAATGCATTTCATTATTAAAGTTAATTGAATTGCAAAATCTGTTCTTTGTTGTCTTTAGGTCACATAATCTTTAATTGTGCATTTAAGGTTTCATTCATGATGAATTTGTAGATTTGTGTATTTATTTGCAGTTTGCTGGACAGGAACTGATTGAGAAACAAGTGAGAAAATATATTTTTCATACAGTAAATGAATCGTAATTTTAGGGGAATTTAGTTTTTTTCCATTGTGACATAATTTTCATGTATAATATTCATACATATTAGCAGTACTCCCTTAGTTCTGCCTTTAATATTCGCTAATTTTATTTAAAATAAAAATATTTTTTTGGTTTTTGGAGTTGTAGATTATGAAGGACACTGGCTCAAACCCCTTCAGAGTAGTTTGAAGTTGTTTGTAGTGAAAAGAAAGTAATTAACAAGAATTAGGAAAGGTGAATGTCCTCATAAACCACATTTATAGCATTATACCATTGTAATTACTAGTTTGTAACCCGTAAACCACTTAAACCTGTCCACACATTTCTCAATACACACATACAAAACACATTCTGACACACACACACACACACACATACACACACACAATTGTAGCTGCATCATTTATTCAGTTGTCCTGCAGTGCTCTATAATACAACAAACAGAAAATAGGAAAAAAGCTTGTATTTGCTCCATAGGCCAAACATGAGAAAAATGGCGCCATCTGGTGGTGCTCCGGAATGAAAACATTATATTATAGAATTGCTCAAACCCCTTCAGAGTAGTTTGAAGTTGTTTGTAGTGAAAAGAAAGTAATTAACAAGAATTAGGAAAGGTGAATGTCCTCATAAACCACATTTATAGCATTATACCATTGTAATTACTAGTTTGTAACCCGTAAACCACTTAAACCTGTCCACACATTTCTCAATACACACATACAAAACACATTCTGACACACACACACACACACACATACACACACACAATTGTAGCTGCATCATTTATTCAGTTGTCCTGCAGTGCTCTATAATACAACAAACAGAAAATAGGAAAAAAGCTTGTATTTGCTCCATAGGCCAAACATGAGAAAAATGGCGCCATCTGGTGGTGCTCCGGAATGAAAACATTATATTATAGAATTCATGATTTTATGCTTCAATGGCACTGGGATCAAATACTGAGTGCAACAATTGTTTTGTGTACGCAGTGTATTATAGATGTATTATAGGAACTAATGTTGAAATATCAAAACTCACACCTTTGGGAATATTTATAACATTGGCATTAACACAGCCAAAATGATTTGGTAATCATTAAATTTGGTAAATATTAAATATAGAGCATTGCAATGGAGCCAAGTCTACGTCATTTCATAATAAGAGTCCCTGGTGTCCACTATCCGTCAACCTCTAGGTAAAAGAGCCAATCACCTTTTTTAAACGTTTACTCTAGAATGCACATGCAAATTAGCTGAAACAGACTGAAAAAGAAAAAAAAATTTCCTGATTTTTGCTATATCACGAAACAAGTTTACGCTTCAAACATTTACACTTAAAAAGTCTGTATAAGTCGGGCATATGAGACATCATTTGACAGCTTAGAACTTTTCAATTCTGCATTTATGTTTCTTAAAATAACAAAATAAGGTCTCAAAACATTCGCGTTGAAAACTAGCGCCCCCTAGAGGTAATGTGAAATATTAACATGAAAATAAAAGTCCTTCGCACATAAATGGACAAGTCATATATAAAATGAAAGCTCTCATTCTCAGGAATGTGACTGTGCAGATAGAAAGATTTTAAAAAGAATAAAAAGTTAAATATGACTTCTGTAATTCATCAAATACAAATGTCTCTTTTGTGCTCCGATAACTGCTGCTGTAAACCACAAATAGCTAAAAACTAGGTTTCTGCCAGCTAGTGGAATAAAATGAGACTTTTTAAGGTGAGGTTGAGTGAACAGAACCAGAATGACATGTTTTACAAAGTTAAGACTTAGTCATAAGATTATAATTAATAATTGGAGTCTTTTTATTTTATTTAGCCAGTACTCTGAAAAATTAAACCAAATTTGTACAATTTGTCCAAAGTATGTTTGTATGGTGTCAAGGACGTAGATTTGGCTTGAACTTTGGGGGGGTTGCTGTGTTAAGCTTTTACATGTTTCCATTGATCATGGTATAAATAATGGGGGTGTTGTCCGTGCTTTCTTTGATTATCCCCCCCTGAAATCTACGACCCTGTCATTAGGACACCATTCTCAACTTTTACAAAGTACAATCAGTGTCCAAATGAGATCCGCCACGTAGAGTCCCAGGTTTACATACGTCATGATTGTGACCATGTTCAGGTCATGAAAACGATAATTATTGTATGGAGCGTCAGGATTTCCTCTGTCGTGTTTTTTATACCCAAACACAGGCCAGAGAATAGCCGCCGTTACGTACAGCACTACAGCAGCAATATCGATGATCAGCTCCAACTTATTGAGATTGCAGCATCGCAGCAGATCCACACACTTCTGCAGGTGGGACACGATGATCAGCACGCTTGGAAGGAAACAAACCACGTAGACCAGAATACACCAGACTAAACCAAACGGATGGAACCGGGTTTCCACGCCTTTAAAGTTGCTGTACACTGCAGTGAAAATGAGGCAGGCGACGAACGCCTGGCTGAATCTCAGAATGCCTCGCCCGTTGGACAGATAGCCTTGTGGACACTTGAGTTTTGACATCACGGCATCAACAGCGTACACTCCAAACGCAAGTATGGAGACGATGGCGCAGATTATGTCTGCGATGCACGTTGCACACACAAAGACGGAGCAGTAGATGAGAGACGCGGACAACAGCATGAGTGATGTTAGAAGTGTGAGTCCGCAGGACAGATCTTCCCAGCTGTGTTTTAACACCAACAGCTCGACCATTTTAGAAACAATGAGCGTTTCGATAACAAGGATTACTATGGCCAGAATGAGTCCAAACACCCACACAAACTCACACCAGATCCCGTATGGATTGGACATGGAGCCACGGAACATCGGGATCACCAGGGCCAATGCACAGAATATAATCTCCAGGATCCTGAAAACTTGAGAGAGATTGAGTCCAAACAATACCATTGTTCTTTTGGTGGTATCCAAAGTTGAGCAGAGCTGAAGAGTTGACTGGTAGTGAGATTAAGCATGAGTGAGCTGTGGACTATAAAGTGGACAGCCACTCCAGATATCATGATTTACATTTAAACAGCCAATAAAGTCATTAAACTAACCATGAACTCAAACTGCTCATCTCTGCTGTTACTACTCGTCCTTCAATCCTTTAATGCAGGAAATGGGTTGCATATCTCTTCTTTTTTTATACTTTTATTTATTTTAATGCAGTCACTTTCTTTGAATTTGTTATTTTATATATGTGAGGCACTTTGAGCTGCAATCGATGTATACAAATAGAGAGGAGGGGAAGATAATTCATGTTTAAATTATCATATTTACAACATATACGATTTACAACATGTTTTACAACACCCCCGCAAATTCGTAATTACGAGTGGGAAACTTTTCTTCAAGCCTTGACTTTCTGATTTGGGGGGCGTGTCTATTTAAGAACAATGGCGGATGCTAATTATTATTGTTGGTAATTCTGTTTTACTTGAGGATTTTGACAGTGCAGTTTAGTTAATAACAGCTCATTAGCAAAAGTAGATTTAAACATGCGAATCTACATCCTTTGTTAAAAAAAAAACTTTTTGGGATTCGGCAATACACAAAAATTACAGACCAATCTCCAAAATGCCTTTTATTTCCAAGATTTTGGAGAGAGTTGTTTATTCGCAGCTCTACTCCTATCTAAATACATTTAACATTTCAGTCTGGATTCAGACACTTGCACAGCACCGAATCTGCATTGTTGAAGGTCACTAATGATATTTTACTCTCCATGGATTCAAGTTCACCTGTCGTCTTATTTTTATTAGATCTCAGTGCCGCGTTCGACACAATTGACCATAACATTCTCCTCAATCATCTAGAATGTAGGTCCTCCTATTTAAAAGAAAGAATGCGCTCTGTGAATTTAGCTAATTTCTCTTCTACCTTGGCTCAAATACATTGTGGTGACCCTCAAGGGTCAATCTTAGGACCCTTGTTATTTTCACTGTATATGCTTCCTCGGGTCAGTTACATTGTGGTGACCCTCAAGGGTCAATCTTAGGACCCTTGTTATTTTCAATATATATGCTTCCTCGGCTCAAATACATTGTGGTGACCCTCAAGGGTCAATCTTAGGACCCTTGTTATTTTCACTGAATATGCTTCCTCGGCTCAAATACATTGTGGTGACCCTCAAGGGTCAATCTTAGGACCCTTGTTATTTTCACTGAATATGCTTCCTCGGCTCAAATGCATTGTGGTGTCCCTCAAGGGTCAATCTTAGGACCCTTGTTATTTTCACTGAATATGTTACCTCTGCTCAATTACATTGTGTGACCCTCAAGGGTCAATTTTAGGACCCTTATATTTTCACTGAATATGTTTCCTTGGCTCAATTGCATTGTGGTGTCCCTCAAGAGTCAATCTTAGGACCCTTGTTATTTTCACTGAATATGCTTCCTCGGCTCAAATACATTGTGGTGACCCTCAAGGGTCAATCTTAGGACCCTTGTTATTTTCACTGAATATGCTTCCTCGGCTCAAATGCATTGTGGTGTCCCTCAAGGGTCAATCTTAGGACCCTTGTTATTTTCACTGAATATGTTTCCTCGGCTCAAATACATTGTGGTGACCCTCAAGGGTCAATCTTAGGACCCTTGTTATTTTCACTGAATATGCTTCCTCGGCTCAAATGCATTGTGGTGTCCCTCAAGGGTCAATTTTAGGACCCTTGTTATTTTCACTGAATATGTTACCTCTGCTCAATTACATTGTGTGACCCTCAAGGGTCAATCTTAGGACCCTTATATTTTCACTGAATATGTTTCCTTGGCTCAATTGCATTGTGGTGTCCCTCAAGAGTCAATCTTAGGACCCTTGTTATTTTCACTGAATATGCTTCCTCGGCTCAAATACATTGTGGTGACCCTCAAGGGTCAATCTTAGGACCCTTGTTATTTTCACTGAATATGCTCCCTCGGCTCAAATGCATTGTGGTGTCCCTCAAGGGTCAATTTTAGGACCCTTGTTATTTTCACTGAATATGTTACCTCTGCTCAATTACATTGTGTGACCCTCAAGGGTCAATCTTAGGACCCTTATATTTTCACTGAATATGTTTCCTTGGCTCAATTGCATTGTGGTGTCCCTCAAGAGTCAATCTTAGGACCCTTGTTGTTTTCACTGAATATGCTTCCTCGGCTCAAATACATTGTGGTGACCCTCAAGGGTCAATCTTAGGACCCTTGTTATTTTCACTGTATATGCTTCCTCGGCTCAAATACATTGTGGTGACCCTCAAGGGTCAATCTTAGGACCCTTGTTATTTTCACTGAATATGCTTCCTCGACTCAAATACATTGTGGTGACCCTCAAGGGTCAATCTTAGGACCCTTGTTATTTTCACTGAATATGCTTCCTCAACTCAAATACATTGTGGTGACCCTCAAGGGTCAATCTTAGGACCCTTGTTATTTTCACTGACTATGCTTCCTCGGCTCAAATACATTGTGGTGACCCTCAAGGGTCAATCTTAGGACCCTTGTTATTTTCACTGTATATGCTTCCTCGGCTCAAATACATTGTGGTGACCCTCAAGGGTCAATCTTAGGACCCTTGTTATTTTCACTGAATATGCTTCCTCCACTCAAATATATTGTGGTGACTCTCAAGGTCAATCTTAGGACCCTTGTTATTTTCACTGAATATGCTTCCTCGGCTCAATTGTATTGTGGTGACCCTCAAGGGTCAATCTTAGGACCCTTGTTATTTTCACTGAATATGCTTCCTCGGCTCAAATACATTGTTGTGACTCTCAAGGGTCAATCTTAGGACCCTTGTTATTTTCACTGAATATGCTTCCTTGGCTCAATTGCATTGTGGTGTCCCTCAAGGGTCAATCTTAGGACCCTTGTTATTTTCACTGAATATGCTTCCTCGGCTCAATTGCATTGTGGTGGCCCTCAAGGGTCAATCTTAGGACCCTTGTTATTTTCACTGAATATGCTTCCTCGGCTCAAATACATTGTGGTGACCCTCAAGGGTCAATCTTAGGACCCTTGTTATTTTCACTGAATATGCTTCCTCAACTCAAATACATTGTGGTGACCCTCAAGGGTCAATCTTAGGACCCTTGTTATTTTCACTGTATATGCTTCCTCGGCTCAAATACATTGTGGTGACCCTCAAGGGTCAATCTTAGGACCCTTGTTATTTTTAGCCGGGTACCAAGTTAGGTCCTCTGTCGTCGAATGTACAAGATCATGTGAGGAGATTTGGAGTCATTTTAGACTCATCATTACTTTTCAATAAGCAGATCAGTGCTGTTGTCAAGGGAAGCTTTCCCCCCCTGAAATCTACTGCTAAAATAAAAAATGTCTTACCCATATAGACTTGGAAATTGTGATCCACTCACTTATTTCATCAAGGTTAAACTATTGCAACTTATTGTACATTGGTCTTTCTCCAAACTAAGTCATCCCGACTACAGCTTGTTCAAAACGCAGCAGCTAGGCTTGTAACAGGGTCAGGAACGAGGGATCACATTTCCCCGGTTTTAGCATCTCGACACTGGCTTCCACTGAAATTCAGGGTCGATTTTTGTCTACAAGGCACTATCTGGTCTTGCGCCCCAATAAATAGTGATCTTCTACACCCTTACTCCCCCACTCAGGTCTTCTGATCAACTTCTATTGAGTGTCCCTCGTTGCCGCTATAGATGTAAGGGTGACCGTGCCTTTTCTGTGATAGGTCCTAATCTCTGGTCTCAGTCTCCCTTTCCATGAGGTCAGCTTCATCACTAGCCCCACGTGCCTTTGCTCTTTATTTTGTTGCATAGGTGCTAAAAAAGTTCCCTGCCTTCTCTAGTAAGTGAAAGAGACACAGAGAAAGCAATATGATATTGCAAACCGGGTCCATTCTTTCTGAGTAAACCCCTTGAACGTGCATCACATTGTGTGAATACACTCCTTGTGTGAATACTATAACCATACATTGGTTTCTGTAGTAATAGCACAGTTCATTTCTGTAAGGGGCAGTTTGAATATATTCTCCTCCACAGTAATTCACCCCGCTATATCAATGATTGAGTCTTTTTACAGTGGAATGACTTTGAATAAAATCTTGATACTGCCGCTGTACTCTGACTTCATTTTAATATATCTGCGATCAAGGGCGTAGATTTGGCTTGAACGTTGAGGGGTGGCATTTAATAAAGCATTTACATGTTTCCATCTGTGATAATCTAACAACCAGTGTGAAGAGTTGCTGGCAAGCCTGGCCTTCTTTTTGAGTGCCAACGGAATTGCAAAGTTAATACTATCGACAGCATGACATAAACCTCATGTAAAGAGATCTGTTGAGTAGCTTGAAAGTAGCATTTACTTGTGAGTATTTGTGTTAACACTGAACGGACTGTTTAAATTTGTGTTTAAACCAGAGGACTCATTTAAGGTTTATATGTTCAATGTGTTAGTTGTAAGTAAGATGAGCCTGTGGGTAAGTTGGCCCACCCTGTGTATCTATGCAACATATTGCACATGTTTTTGTCATGTGACCTTGTAAACAGGAAGTATCCATCATTTATATCTGGCTGTGAAGAGGAGAAGCACATGGGAAAATAATAAAGTATTATTATTATTATTATTATTATTATTATTATTTTACATTTGAGGTTTATTGATTGTTGTGCCACAGCAGATTTATTTATTCAGGTACAAATAACATTTCATGCATAAAGGTGTATATATTATCCAGTGTGTAAATACTCATCGTTGGATTAGCACAATATTAGCCTAAGCTAGTTTCCAATATCGTCACTATGGGGCAAAATAAACAGTCTGGGGAAAGATGAGCCACTGGTTTTCACTGAAACAAATATGTTCTAATAACAAACTGTTCTGTTTATAATGCTCACAATTAAAAGAGGACCTAAAGGGGTGAATTTATTTTCCTGGCGAAGACTTTCGGTATTTACTGTAGGCTATGCTAAGTGGTTGCTCCACATCCTTCCATCGATTATAGATTAGAAATGATAGATTAAAATAAATAATTTGTGGAATTTTATTCAGTGTATCACTGGACAAATTCAGTTGATCAGCTTACCCCCAGATGACTCATTTAACCTAATGACCAGGAGCAACTTACCCCTAACCTGGGGCAAGTTGACCCAGTGGATCACTTTTATTTTTTTAAAGGCCAGTTGGCTTTTTTATCATATCAAGTGATAGCAGACAATAAAGGTAGCTCTATTAATTTTGCTTGTATAGGAGACAACATCTGTAAAATTTGGCTCAGCTTACCCACTCTCCCCTACATGTGCAACTGCGCCTGACGTCTGTTTTAGACTCACTTAGCATATTTGCTTAGCTTGTATCTGTGCCAGGTTCAAATCTGCTCCTAGAGACCTAAATGATCATTGCAGTTGCCATTGTCACCTGACAAATGTCCAGTCGATGGTTTCACACAAAATGTTCTCTTTATCTTATAGTTTGATCTTCTTTATAGCAGGTGCCACACAATCATTGACTCCTGCCCCCTAGTGGATTTACTGCATAACAGCAGCTTTGGTAGTGTCTTCTGCGGCACACCAGCAGTATTTACATTTGACAAATACATAAATGATGAAGAGGTCTTGGTGAGGTCAGTCGAATATTTCCAAGTCATTTCAGAGGCGGAGCAATTTATTAAATGTTTCCCCCTTTAGGATAACGTGCATACATTGTTCACAGTGGACCTGGAATATCTACTTCTGTAAGAAAGTATTTTTTGATTGCTAGTTGACTTGAAACCAGTTTTAATATTTGTTTTATTTAATCAGGATAATTCGATGATATGAGTTTTGTATATTTTTTAAAAACTGAGCAGTGGACCTCCTATTCTATTCATTGTTATTTTTGAGAGATTTTTGTTTTTAAAGTTTGGGTTATTTTGAGGGAGAACACAAGAGCTGCTCTGCGGCCTTGATTGAGTTATCTTAATCACTGTCATGTGTCGGGCGGATGTTGTGCACAAGGCCGGGCGTTGTCTTGACCCACTGGATAGTCAGGTGGCCATAAAACTGTAAACAGATCAGGTGATACAAAACAGCAATAGATAGATAGATAGAATGACAGATAGATAGATAGACATACAGACAGACAGATATAGACAGACATACTGACAGACAGATATAGACAGACATACTGACAGACAGCTAGATAGACAGACAGACAGATAGATAGACAGACAGATGACAGACAGATAGACAGATGATAGACAGACATACAGACAGACAGACATACAGATATATAGTCAGATGATAGACAGATAGATATGACAGATGATATACAGATAGATAGACAGACAGACAGAGAAACAGACAGATAGATAGACAGACAGATGACAGACAGATATGACAGACAGACAGATAGATAGACAGACAGACAGAGAAACAGACAGATAGATAGACAGACAGATGACAGACAGACAGACAGATAGATATAATGACAGATAGACAGACAGACAGATGATAGACAGACAGACAGACAGATGATAGACAGACATACTGACAGACAGATAGATAGACAGACAGACAGATAGATAGACAGACAGATGACAGACATACAGATATATAGTCAGATGATAGACAGACAGATAGATATGATAGACAGATAGATAGACAGACAGACAGAGAAACAGACAGATAGATAGACAGACAGACAGATATGACAGACAGACAGACAGATAGATAGACAGATAGATAGACAGACAGACAGAGAAACAGACAGACAGATGACAAACAGACAGACAGACAGATAGATAGATAAAGACAATATTTTATTTTCATGAATTGTTTTTTTTTCTTCTCATAATTGTTTAACTGTTTACATTTTGCTATAAGCCAATTATAGGCTATTTAATAGCCGGTTTCTACTGTGACAACTTACCCAATATGTATTTTCATTGGGGCATGTTGTCACTAAAGGTTAACAAAAATATAATCTATTATCTCTCACTCTCTCTATACATATATAAAATTAATATTTATTTCCAACGTGTCAGTATCTTCACTCTGCCTTCACTGTGACTTTAGCACTCACCGCGCATGCGCGAACAATCACAAATATGCCCGCTGCCTGACAGACAGTCGACAGCAAATCAGGTAAGACGTTTCCTTCATCTGACTATTCCTGTTACCGCTGTGTCTCCTTTTTCTGAATTTAATGCATCTATTCGCGATTCCTATAGGCTAGTTAACGCGCTGCGGCATATACTTTTACAAGGCGTGACATTACCATGTGATTCATTGAGTGCCGTACACATTAGCTGCACGAGCTACTAACATTAGCTTAATCTGAAGCCTCACCGTTTAACTCGTGCTATTATTACATGCGCCAAGAAGAAACTCGACAGAATCGAAAAATACAGATTTGCGTGAATTTGTTGTGTTAGCATACCAGTGAGTGAGTGTCTATAACGTCATCTGTCAAAAGGAGATCTGATTTGACTGATGAAAATTAAAGTGCATGTCTTTGCATGTTCGCTTTTGCTTCGGTCTGTCACTGAAAGTTGTCATGTTAAATGTATTTACTATTTTGTGCACGTTCAGCAAAGCGTGTTTGCATTGCATTAAACGCGAGGAAGTGCGCGCAAGGTTTTCTCGCTCTCTGATTGGCTGACAGACTGCTGACGCGTTATCATTACCGTTATAACATTTTTCAATGGCAACCAATTTACCATAATTACTGCAAATATTAATTCTACAATAAAACTGTGATAATTAGTGTCAGCCATCACTGTCAATAAAACAAATTACATTTGAGTCATTCTGTGTCAGCTCAACCAGAGGTCCCTTGCTCAAAATTATGATTTTGATAAAAAATACAAAAAAAAAATATAATAATTGTTTTTTTATAATAATAATTCTAGTGAAAGAAAAACATTAAATGAAGATGAAAGACAAAATATAAAATTCCATGGAGGAATGTTTATTGAGTAATCCACTATTATTGTTGAGGGGGGTCCAAATGGCAATTTTCACCTTTGATTTTGGAGCAAAACAACAGATCAGAAAAATACCATTAGAAAGGTGTCAGCATCATTATTTTATTGTTACACAGAGATGGGTAGATCTGTTACTAAAACCAATTGAATTTAGCAATCATTGTTGCATTATATGCATATGGTGACAGTTCAAAAATGGGAAAAAAACACTTTTCGTGTTTTTTTTTCCAAAGTTGCCGTGCCTATAACTCAAGAAGTATTCAAGATATTTTAGTATCCTTTTAGATTCTGTTTAAAAACAAACTTTTCTTTTGGTATTTCCATTTTTAAGGCCCTATATGTTTCAGTCCCAGAGATATGGGGATCGCAATGTGGCTCCATGAGTAAATTGTAAAATTGTACACATATTCAGTGGTCATAAACCAAATGTGGGTCATTTTGCATACAGCTGATACTTTTTGTCTTTTAAAGAGGAATGTCTAAAGTACAAATAACGTTGAAACTAGAACTGTGTCTTGTTTTCCTCTATTAAATCAATTGCAGAGAACATACCAATGTTTTTGCCAAAAAAAAAAAAAAAAACACTGAAATGGTCATGTTGAATAAATAAAGGTACATTTCTAGTTTCAGCATTAATTGTTCTTCAGACATTCCTCTTTAAATAGTGCACACACATTGCCTAAATGTCTATTTAATGTGTACATTTTAACCTGAAAGTTTAGCTTTTGATGCAATCTACAAAACATTTCTAAAACGTTTTATGTAGGATCTAAAACCTTGGTACTAGCTAGCGAAAAATTACAGTGGTAAATGGTAAAAGTTTCACTCTCAGATACTACAGTTGCCCACTGATATATGAAAGTTTTATATTGCTTTTTTTATTTTTTTTATTCCCTTTTTCTCCCAATTTGGAATGCCCAATTCCCACTACTTAGTAGGTCCTCGTGGTGGCGGCGTGGTTACAAGTCTCAGTTGCCTCTAATTCTGAGACCGTCAATCCGTGCATCTTATCACGTGCTGTGCATGACACCGTGGAGACTCACAACATGTGGAGGCTCATGCTACTCTCTACAATGCATGCACAACTCACCACACGCCCCATTGAGAGCAAGAACATCTAATCACCACCACGAGGAGGTTACCCCATGTGACTCTACCCTCCCTTGCAACCGGGCCAATTTGGTTGCTTAGGAGACCAGTCTGGAGTCACTCAGCACACCCTGGATTCAAACTCATGACTTCAGGGGTGGTAGTCAGCGTCAATACTCACTGAGATACCCAGAACCCCCTATAGTTTCATTGGACTGTTCTGCAAAAGTTCCCTGACTAAAATTAAGAGTTCCGGCTATAAGGGAGCTCTTGCCTCATAGCGTCCCTTAAATGCATGAATCCAGTGCACAACACTCATAAATGCCATGATAAAGAGCAAG
Source organism: Moxostoma hubbsi (assembly GCA_032164185.1). Classification (NCBI taxonomy): domain Eukaryota; kingdom Metazoa; phylum Chordata; class Actinopteri; order Cypriniformes; family Catostomidae; genus Moxostoma; species Moxostoma hubbsi. The sequence goes on along the minus strand of JAVLUX010000033.1, from coordinate 34,130,912 downwards.
GAAGAGTGGAAAACAGGGATAGGAGAGAGAAAGATGGAGGGAAAAACAGAGTGAAGAGATTCCTGTTTTCCTGTCAGTCGAAATCTAATAAGTGTAATTGGCGAATTCTATTGAATTGATTCAGAAAGACACAAATACACACAAACAGAGTCACGGAAGGCATGAAAGTGAATTTTGGAGTTATTTAGGCTTGGGAACGATAATCTGAAGATTTTCCAGATGATTATCAGATTTTTTTTTTTCAGATTTATATTGGGCTGCTCATTGCAAAATGTCTTTTCAAACATTTTTCTCAAAACAACTTTGGTAAAGTGTGAGCAGCAGGTTAAATTAAAGGTTATTAAAACAGTTATTTTCTACCAATGTACACACACACACACACACACAGCACCAATACTCACAGTCAAATGTCTGCAGTGCCACGGAGCGCAAATCACATATTTTTCCATTAAATTCGACCCAAATCATTATCAGTGGAAAAAGCTAAATTTACTCTAGCCATCGCTGGATGACACATTGTGTATACTGTATGTGTCTTTCATGTAACCTACACAATGTATTTTCAGTTACAAGTGTGTCATTTTGTGTTTTGACAACTTGAATGAATCATCTTCAAAGATACATTCAGAGAAATTGCTCAATAAACGTCGCCATTTCCAGTCGTTTAGTTTGCGCAGTTACACCAGTTTCATACACTAACCTGCGAACGCATCGGCGTCATTCTGTTCATTCTTGAATAAGTACAAAAACCTTCGTAACTTTGGACTGCCATCTGCTGGTCTCATCAGGTCAGTGTGTGTGATACCTCGACCGGCTTCAGGAAATGTTATAGCACCCTCTTGTGGCATCCCAACGCCATTACGCCAGATTGTTAAACAAGAGGCCAACTGAGTGAATTGGAAAGCATGCAAATTAGGCTTCTGATTTAAATGTCGGGCCATTTAAAATATCCAAAATATATTGACAAAATAACGTGCCGATCATTCATTCATTCATTCATTCATTCATCTTCAACCGCTTATCCTGTACAGGGTCACGGGGGGCTGGAGCCTATCCCAGCTAACATACGTGCCGATCAATAATCTATATATCAATATTTGATGACATCCCTAGAGTTATTAATACAAAGTCGAAGAGATTGTTGAATGTGACTTTATGCTCTTTATTGTACAAAAATGACAACAGATTTCATTCAGGGGTGCACTGATTTAAAAAATTTGCCGCCGGTAATTATTTTTATATTATAGCTGATTAGGAAGATCTCCATTATATTGCTAAATAAGCTAATATTGGCCCATATACATAAATAAGTAAAAATATTAATTATATTGTCAATCTCGCTTGTTTCTTTTCTCAACAGCTGGTGCAGCATGGGCGGCTAGTTTCTCTGTTTTTCTATCTCTCTGTATATATCTCTCTTTCTGCGTTTGGCGCTTGAGGTCAGAGGTCATGGCTGGGGATTGTGGCGCATTTGTGGACTGGTCTCAGATGGGAGATGTTTCTCAAGACGGGCCTCCCGGTAAGACTGATTATAAGGAGTTAAAAGAGCTGAAACAACATGCCCGCACGGGCCAGTGGGCGAAAAATCACGCCCAGCGCGCTGCCATTTATCAGCATCTTCTCAAAGCGCTCCCGTGCCGAACCGTCACTCCGGATGCTGAGGTCTACCGGGACATAGTTGGGAATTCCACCAGCAAGCGGAACCCATCCGCCTATCCGTTACCTGAGTTTGTGGATGAGATGGCGGTTCCGCGGTATTGTCTCAAAGCGGAAGCCGTTGGCTCAGTGCACGCCATCATTTCCTGCGTGGCAGGGCAGTTCCCGGACATCTCGTACTGCCCGTCCTTGCCTGTGATGACTGCGTTGTTGCTGCATTGGAGCGCGGACGAAGCGCAGTGCTTTGAGAGTGTCAGTCGCATGCTAGCATGCAACGAGCCAGGTCGCCGTTTGTTAGATCAGACTTTTCTCGCATATCAATCGACCTGCATGACCTTCGGCGATCTTGCGAATAAATACTGCCCCGCTGCACACAAGCTGATGGTTGCCACGGCGACAGACGTCCTGGAGGTGTACTCTGATTGGCAGCGATGGGTTTTCGGTGACCTGCCGTTTAGCTACGCCGCACGCGTGCTGGACGTCTTCTTGGTGGAGGGCTACAAAGTACTTTATCGCGTCGCGCTGGCGATTCTGAAGTTCTACCGCAAGCAGAGCGCGGCCTCTGGAACGGCCCTAACCAAAAAGGACTCCGCAGGGGTCAGAGGTGATATCCAGGCATTTGTGAAGAACATTGGGCAAAGTGTAACACCAGACAAACTGCTAGAGAAAGCCTTCTCCATTCGCTTATTCAGCCGCAAGGAAATCACGCTGCTACAGCTGGCCAATGAGAAATCACTTCAGCAGAAGGGCATCACCGTCAAACAGAAGAGGTATTGATGATTGATAAGTCGATTTTCTGGCTATATAAAATGAAGCAACATTGTGATGATTTTAATGCACTTTTTATTTGACCGCTACGTTTCCTGAAAACAGTGTCATTAGACTGATTAGACTGTAGGTAAATAATAGAGATAGACCGATATATCGGTTTTACCAATTAATCGGTACCGATAGTGGCTTTTTTAACTATCGTTATCGGCAAAATCTATGCCGGTAGTTGTTTTAATTCCTCCATGTTCCTCTGATAAGTAAGTTTAAACTGAAGCATGGGCATGCAAAGAATAATGTGACTATACGTTAATGCTGCAACTAATGGTTATTTTGATAATCGATTAATCTAACGATTATTAGAACGACTATTCGGCGATTATTGCAACGATTAATCGTTAGTTCTTAACCGATTATTCGGCTTGTGCTCTGACTTAAAAGGTTGGATTAAACGTGCTTACTAACAATAAAGAGGACAAAATCATGTTTTAAAAATACCTCTAAATGACATTCACTGAATTAACGGGAAAAAAACCTTTTTATTAAGTTTAATTCAGTAAAGAAATTCACTGCAAAAGTGTTTTTGTCTTGTTTTCCATTTAAAAATGTCTAAAAATCCTTAAAACATGATACATTTAATAGAGAAGCAACATATAAGATATTTAGACTTGCTTTAAGAGGATGTCTCTTAAATATACAGTAAGTTTATTGTGTATATAAGTGTATTTTTTCACTTGTTTATAATACATAATATATTTATATTCAAGATCTATTCTCTAAAAGCAAGTTTAAATATCTCATCTGCTGCTTCTCAGGTCAATGCATCTTTTTTAAAGGATTTTTAGATATTTTAAAATATTTGTATTTTTAATATTATATTCAACTTTCTCAGATAAAAAATGTTCTTCTGCAGTATAGCTGCTTAATTAAATGTACGTTGTTTTAAATGACTGGTGCATTTCCATCTTTAACTAAAAAAACAAACTCTCTTGTAATAATAATAAAGCACGTATTGCCAATTTTCTTCAGGATAAGGAACAGACAGTGACACATATATTCTGATGCAATAAGTCACGAGCAATCACGTTACAGTCTAGCTGCAGTAAGCGTGTGCGCTCGAGGGACGAGTGTCCCGTGACAAAGTGTACATCAGATCGGATGCAGATTCAATCTCGCCCCCTTAGATCAGGACATTCACACAACTCATAGAAGAGGCGCTGACCGATTTTGTAGGTCTTTACGTGATCTGCTTTCGTATTATTTGAACTTAAATAAAGCTATAACGCATTATAAATGCATTTAAGATGTAACGTCGGAGTGTTTCCTTTAAAGACGCTCGACGTGCAAGTTTCAGCCCTACTATACGTCAGCACATACATCGTGCCTCAAACTTCATATATTGTGAATAATAATAATAATAATAATAATAATAATAATATATAGGCTATAAAAACCTTATTTTGGTAAATATTAATTATATAGAGCATTGAGGGTCCTGGGTAGCTCGGCGAGTAAAGATGCTGATTATTAAATGATATGTAAGTAATTGAACCTCTTTATATTTAATATAAATTGAATTACAATGAAAGTCAACTTTACTTAAAAAGACTCATTTAACAAGTTATATGGACGGGTTATATTGAATGTTATCTTTATGTTCTTATTAAACATACTTTAAGTTGAAACGACATCATTTTTACATCAATATATCATCATCATCATCATCATCATCATCATCATCATATTTCTGATTGACCAGACTTCATTGTCTGAGTCATTTATTTTGGTGTACTAATAATGACACAGATTTTAGTAATAAATGTGACATTCAGTTGTACAATTCTAGTCTCATTCTTTCTCATTTTGTTTTCTCTCTTCAGACAAAATGTGCAGTTAGCGGTGAATGCGGATAATTTCAGCTCCGAGATCGTCAGTGCTGAAGAGATCAGAGATATCTGGTCATGGATTCCTGAACGCTTCGCTCTGTGTCAACCGCAGCTGCTCTTTACGACATCAACACACGGCTGCAGCCTGAACAGGTTCAAACACACACACGCATAAACACAAATGGCACAATACCTGTTGCTCTGAATGAATGAACAATATCTAATACACTTATTTACATCTAATATACATTTCCCTAACTGTTATTGCTCTTTAATACAATTATGAAAATTCAGTCATTGTTTACTCACCCCCGTGTTGTTGTAACTCTATATGACTTTCTGTCTGTTTCTGAACACAAAGGGAGAAATTGTGAATAATGTTGTGCTCTGTGATGTCATACTATGGCAGTTTATGGTGACCACGTCTTCAAGCTTCAAAACTATCATTCAGAAGTCTAATTAATTATTCATGAGACTCATGATTATTATGAAGGTTGTTCAAAATTGTTTATTCAGTTATGAAACTGAAATCTAATGTATTATGTATTGTACATGATAGGACCCGAGAGCAACAGTTCACACAGACCCCTCGTGACATTGGGGGCGTTCAAGTGAAAACTCGTTTGTTTATCTAAAAACAGCGATGGTCACAACACATCTGCACACAAAACAGAGAACAGAACTTACTAAACATGTCTGTAGAGTTTGCAGTTGAAGAATTGATGCATTTCTATGCCCAGCCTTATTTTATTGAAAGTTTTTGGACTGGTGCCAGTTCACAGTGGACAGAGTTACCCACACGATGCCAAAACTAGAAAACAAGCGATCGATAGAATGTCCCGTCGCTCGTCACTGCTGGTTACAACAAAAACTCTGATTAACATAGAGAATATACATTTTATCTTGTGTTGTTTGCCGTCAGGTTAGGACACGCTGTGAGTGTGGCGTCCTGTAGCTCCGCTGTGTTTCTGTTTGATTACAGAGTACTAAAAATAAGGCTAAAATAAGGCTGGGCATAGAAATGCATCAATTCTTCAACTACAAACTCTTCAGACATGTTTAGTCAGTTCTGTTCTCTGTTCTGTGTGCAGATGTGTTGTGTTGTCACTATCACTGTTTTTAGATAAATGAAACAATTATTCGCTTGAACGCCCCCAATGTCACAAGGGTGCTGCGTGAACTGTTGCTCTTGTGTCCTATCATGAACGCACACAGGAGATCAACGGTCCGTGAATATTTTCACTAAATAATACTTTAGATTTCCTTTTCTCACCAAATCTTATCGTAAACTTTCATAACAATCATGAGTCTCATGAATAATTAATTAGACTTCTGAATGATACTTTTGTGTTCTTTTGAAGCTTGAAGAGGTGGTCACCATAAACTGCCATTGTGACATCACTGAGCACAACATTATGCTTGAGCACAGCTTCTTAATGACTTAAGTATAGTATAGTAATACATTTCATTGCAAAGTATTGTTTGTAACGTTTGCTTCAGGTTTTATTCGCATTGTGAGGGATACGAACCAACACTGATGCTCATCAGAACTACAGATGGAGAGGTAAAATCCCTGTCGGAAATAAGGGCTTGTAGTCTCACAAACACATCCATACTAATGCCTTCATTTTACGAAGTGTGTGATAATACCAACTGTTTTGGTGGAGGTGTGTATGAGAGTATGTAAACATAAACGTAGCATAGCGTTCAATGCGTTTTCAATCGAAAACGGATTAGTGTGGACATGGCTTTTGTCCGAGAACAATTTAAGTATGTAAAATGAAAAGAAAATGATTTAGGGCGCACTTATCCTAACCTTAGTACGGATAGTGTGTGAACTAAGATGCAGATTACGTTCAAGGTGAGATTCAAGAGAGCTCAGTTCATTTGTGATTGACATGTCTCTCATCCAATCACGTTCAAGGTGTGTGGGGCCTTCCTGTCCACTGATTGGGAGGAGCGTAAAAGAGGCGGGAATAAGCTCAGCTTCTTTGGCACTGGAGAGTGTTTCGTCTTCAGAGTATGTCACATTGCACGCAGTCCTTTATTTATCTGTTTATTGAATGTGTAAATATATAAATATACAATTGCCATTTTATGACGTGTAATGACCATTATAGTCACTAGGTGGCACTATTTTCTTGACTATTTGACCAGAGAATGTAGATTATTTTAAATAAATAATAATTATATAAAAAAGTAAATAAAATGCACCATGTGCAAACTGTTTTTTCCCTCCAAAACTCCATTTCGTGACACATCAAGGCACTTTAAGTGTGTTACATGGTTGAAACGTGTATAATGTGTGTTTCAGTTGAAGCCTGAGATGGAGCGCTACGAGTGGGTCATAATCAAACACCCAGAGCTGGCAAACGCAACCCAGCCCGCAGGCGATGAACAGGCCTGTGCAGTCGGCAACGGCACACCACAGTCCCTAGAGAAACCAGCCGTAGACCCATCCTATCTCTCTCCTTTCCTGTCTGCACGACACTTCAACCTGAACTCACGCAACACCTCCATGTTTATGGCGGGAAACATGGACTCCATCATTATCGGTGAGGATGAGACTAATTTCTCGCATAAGTCAATACATTTTGATCACTTTTCTCTCTTGTAATCGATAGTTAAAGGGATAGTTCACCATCATTCAGCCCTCTACATTGCGAGTAAATCACACAATAATTAGCCACTGGCTAGTAAAGTTCAGATTTCACTCGCCAGTGATTGAGTTGTGTAGTGGTGAAGAACTTAAGCACAGCGATCCTTTGATTTGACTACCACCTCTGGAGTCACAAGTTCGAATCCAGGGTGTGCTGAGTGACTCCAGTCAGGTCTCCTAGGCAACCAAATTGGCCCGGTTGCTAGGGAGGGTTGAGTCACATGGGGTAACCTCCTCGTGGTGGTGATTAGTGGTTCTTTCAATGGGGCGTGTGGTGAGTTGTGTGTGGATCGTGGAGAGTAGCATGAGTCTCCACATGCTGTGCGTCAAATATATACCCTAGGCCTGTGTCACTTTGTGGCACGGTGGAGGGCGGGGCCGGGTCGTGACTCAACACGCCCGGTCCCGTATTAGGCTAATTAAGCCTCCGAGAGGGTTAAAGGCCGATTGAGGACGACGTGCGGGAGAGAGAGATCGTTCACGGACATGTCCGTTGTCTTATGTGTTTGTCTTTTGAGTTTACCATTAAACCTATTATTTTATATGTCAAGCCGGTTTCTCGCCTCTTCCTTGCCCGTGAACTTGATCTGTTCTACATTGGTGCCGAAATCCGGAAAGGAAGAGGGATGCGCCGTAGCGGAGTTCTCGCCACTGCCCAGCGGAGCAGCCGCGGCCATCTGCTGGGGGACAGAGGAGCCCAGCCGCCTGGACGCGGAGGAACGGCCGCCGACCGTTGATTCCCGGCCCATATGACTCCACATGCCGAAGTGTCCTTGGGCAAGACACTGAACCCCAAGTTGCTCCCAATAGCAGACTAACACCTTGCATGCAGCTCTGCCATCATTAGTGTGTGTGTGTGTGTGTGTGTGTGTGTGTGTGTGTGTGTGTGTGTGTGTGTGTGTGTGAATGAGTCACAGTGTAAAGCGCTTTGAATACCGCTAAGGTTAAAAAGGCGCTATATAAGTGCAGACCATTTACCATTGAGCGCGCAGTGAGCAGCATGCTGTCCTATTTTTGCTGAACTTCAACCTGTTAATCTGACATGCAAAGTTCATGACATGCAACACCTATATAAAAAGAGTGAACTACACAAACAAGCGAATCGATTCACTCCTGTTTATGAACAACGAAGCAGACTATAGTGCAACGCAGGACATCGTGCGGCTCATATTACAACACCTTTCACAAGAAGCGTTAAAACTGTATATTTTCTCCCCTTTGAATAATATAAGTAGGCCTGTGTACTGATTTGCATAATATAAATAATATATGAATAATGTTCATACATATTTAAAACCTCATCTTATTATCTATCTTTTAATATATGTGATTTAGCAGCAAGGTCCCCTCTTTCAGGATTTCATCTGTTAGTTTTCGGTGCATTTTGTCAACTTAAGTCTGGTGAGCATTAACTTGAACTCTTAAAGGCATAATTGACCCAACAATAGAAATACTGTCATAACTTGCTCTCCTGATGTATTGCAAACCCATATGACATCTATTCTTTTATCCGTGGACCACAGAAGGAGATGTTAGGCAAGAATGTTAGTCTCAGTCACCATTCACATATATTGTATGGAAAGAAAGATAAATGAAAGTCAATGGTGACTGGGGCTAACATTCTGCCATTTAAATGTATCCCTTGTGTGGGCTTGGAACAACATGAGATGGAGTAATCATGACAGAATGTGTATTTAAGTTTTTAAATGGCGACAACAGCTTGTATCATTACTATAATGCAAGATTATGACATCATATAAATTGATAGAATGTGAAATTTGTACTTTTTTAAATGGCTAAAATGTTCGGATCCAGGGCGTGCTGATTGACTCCAGTCAGGCTTCCTTAGCAACCAAATTGGCCCGGTTGCTAGGTTGGGTAGGGTCACGTTGGGGTAACCTCCGGGAGGTCGCTATAATGTGGTTCTCGCTCTCGGTGGGGCGCGTTGTGTGTTGAGTGTGGATGCCACAGAGAATATCTCCCTTTTTTTTCCCTATTTGGAGTGCCCAAATCCCAATGCGCTCCAAGTCCTCATGGTGGCATAGTGACTTGCCTCAATCGGGGTGGTGGAGGACGAATCCACGCTATTCTCCGTGGCATCAACGCACAACTCACCACACGCCACACCGAGAGCGAGAACCACATTATAGAGACCACGAGGAGGTTACCCCAACGTGACTCTACCCTCCCTAGCAACCGGGCTATTTTGGTTGCTTAGGAGACCCGTCTGGAGTCACTCAGCACGCCCTAGATTCGAACCCATGACTCCAGGGTTGGTAGCCAACGTCTTTACCACTGAACCGACCAAAATTCAAGCAATAAATGTTGTTTTGAAGCTTCTTAATGTAGCTAGTCAATTTTGCTGTTTGTGAAGGTGGAGGTGACGGTAACGCGCTCTACATCGATGCCGAGCTGAATCACGGGCGAACTGAGCGCTGTCTGACCTTTGACAACCCGCCGCTGTGTGCCGAGAGCTTCCAGGTGGTGCTGCTGGAGGTGTGGGGCTTCAAAGATGCCATGTCAACATAGAGCGGCTCGTCACGCTTGTAGATCAAGAGCGGAGAACATCTGGATGGATTCTGTGATTGTACAGTGACTGTGAGATGTGTTTGTGTTGTGTCAGACACCCCTTAATGTTGATGGTAAAAGCGTTGATGCTCCTTCAATGCACTAAAATCTGACCTGAGCTCTGGTGAGGATGTTTGTTGTCTATATTTCTAAATGCAAAACATATATGTATCATTTACCGTGATGTATGTCTCTCCATCACGACCAAATCCCCTCTGTTCCTGTGTGCCAATTGTGAGAAAAAATGATTTTCCAGGATCTCTGCACATGTGAACCGGAACATGTGAGATCTCCATAGACCTGCAGTCATTTTTGGGGTTCATTGACTACAAATTAAAAGTACTTCTGGGCATTTCTAAATGCAGTTATCTTTTAAAGGGATAGTTTGCCCAATAGTTAATATTCTTATACCATTCGCTGACCCTCATGTCATCCCAAACCTGGATGGTTTTCCCCCATTGAACACCAAAGAAGAAATGTCAAAAAAATGATACACCAGTGACCAGGAGCTGTCAAGCTCCAAAAAGCACAAAACATCATATCATTCAAAAACAGTGTAATTTACATTATTACTCTGTCCGAATCATAATGATCCATTCAAACCAGCAAGTGAATATTTAGCCAATCATCAACCGGTTTAATTTCAATGAAAAGGTTTATTAAATGGAGAGTCTGTGTTTGTTTTGTTAATTATTTAATTGTCTGTTTTTGAGTTGTAGTGTATGTACGAAGGCATATCCAGCACTATTTTGCAGTGGGAAGTATTATATTTTATGTTTCTTTGCACTTACTCAACATGATTTTAAATGGCACTGAATACCTTAATAAGTTGATTGCTTAAACTCGTTCCCTCAATTTAATTGAGAAATTGCTTCTCCAAAACTTGTGTAATTAAGTTCACTTAACTTGGTGTTCAAATTGAACGAACTTAAAGGATTAGTTCACCTGAAAATGTAAATTCAGTCATTGTTTACTCACCCCCGTGTTGTTGTAACTCTATATGACTTTCTGTCTGTTTCTGAACACAAAGGGAGAAATTGTGAATAATGTTGTGCTCTGTGATGTCACAATGGCAGTTTATGGTGACCACGTCTTCAAGCTTCAAAAGAACACAAAAGTATCATTCAGAAGTCTAATTAATTATTCATGAGACTCATGATTGATATGAAATATACGATAAGATTTGATGAGAAACAAACTGAAATCTAATGTATTATTTAGTGTAAATGTTCCCTGACCGTTGATCTCCTGTGTGCGTTCATGATAGGACACGAGAGCAACCGTTCACACAGCGCCCTCGCAACATTGGGGCGTTCAAGCGAAAACTCGTAAAAGCAGGTCCTCCACAGCGATAGTGACAACACAACACATCTGCACACAAAACAGAGAACAGAACTTACTAAACATGTCTGAAGAGTTTGTAGTTGAAGAATTGATGCATTTCTATGCCCAGCCTTATTTTATTGAATGTTTTTGGACTGGTGCCAGTTCACAGTGGACAGAGTTACCCACACGATGCCAAAACTAGAAAACAAGCGATCGATAGAATGTCCCGTCGCTCGTCACTGCTGGTTAGGACAAAAACTCTGATTATCCTAGAGAATATACATTTTATCTCGTGTTGTTTGCCGTCAGGTTAGGACACGCTGTGACTGTGGCGTCCTGTAGCTCCGCTGTGTTTCTGTTTGATTTCCGAGTACTCCTTTCAAAATAATAAGGCTGGGCATAGAAATGCATCAATTCTTCAACTACAAACTCTTCAGATATGTTTAGTAAGTTCTGTTCTCTGTTCTGTGTGCAGATGTGTTCTGTTGTCACTATCACTGTTTTTAGATAAACAAACGAGTTTTCGCTTGAACGCCCCCAATGTCGCAGGGGTCTGTGTGAACTGTTGCTCTCGTGTCCTATCATGAACACACACAGGAGCTCAACGCTTGGTGAACATTTTCACTAAATAATACATTAGATTTCAGTTTGTTTCTCACCAAATCTTATCGTATACTTTCATATCAATCATGAGTCTCATGAATAATTAATTAGACTTCTGAATACTTTTGTGTTCTTTTGAAGCTTGAAGACGTGGTCACCATAAACTGCCATTGTGACATCACTGAGCACAACATTATTCACAATTTCTCCCTTTGTGTTCAGAAACAGAAAGAAAGTCATATAGAATTACAACAACACGGGGGTGAGTAAACGATGACTGAATTTACATTTTTAGGTGAACTAATCCTTTAACTAAATGCAAGTTGACTTAACTCAGATTTGCTATTTAAATGTTGTTATTTCTACTTAATAATTTTAATTGAATGGACTCAAATTTTGATCATACAATAGCACCACTCAAATAAAGAAGATAATGAGTGATTCTAGGTCAGTCATTAAATAAACTTTATTCTCCAGAGAACTGCATATAAAATGATATGGAATGACAGTAATGACATCATTAGTGTTTACAGTAGGAAGTATTACATTTTATGATCTGTTTCTTTGCACTTATTGAACTTTATTTAGATTTTAAGTTGCTAAATGTTAGTAAAGCATCTATGAATGATCAATATCAATAATGATATCAGTTTATGATCAGTTTAAGTGAGGATTCTTACTTACACTTTTGATGTGAATCATATTAAGCTCTGTGTGTGTATGTTTATGTGTCTCGTTCAGGAGCAGCGGGACGTCCAAACCAAGTGTGCGTAACAGAATGTGCATGTTTATCTATGATGTATGAAGTCTTAAAAATGTGAGAGAAAAACACATTGTGGGTAACAAACCTGGGCCCGTATTCACAAAGATTGTTATCTTACCACTAGGAGTTCTCCAAAGAATTTCTAGCTAGGAGTTTTTGCTTAAAACCTATTCACCAAGGGCGGAGCCAGGGGGGGTGGCCGTGTCACCAAGGGCGGAGCCGGGGGGGGTGGCCGTGTCACCAAGGGCGGAGCCAGGGGGGGTGGCCGTGTCACCAAGGGCGGAGCCAGGGGGGTGGCCGTGTCACCAAGGGCGGAGCCAGGGGGGGGGTGGCCGTGTCACCAAGGGCGGAGTCAGGGGGGGTGGCCGTGTCACCAAGGGCGGAGTCAGGGGGGTGGCCGTGTCACCATGGGCGGATCCAGGGGTGGCCGTGTCACCATGGGCGGAGCCAGGGGGGTGGCCGTGTCACCAAGGGCGGAGCCGGGGGGCGTGTCACCAAGGGCGGGGGGGGGGGGGGGGCGTGTCACCAAGGGCGGAGCCGGGGGGGTGGCCGTGTCACCAAGGGCGGAGCCGGGGGGGGGGGTGGCCGTGTCACCATGGGCGGAGCCGGGGGGGGTGGCCGTGTCACCATGGGCGGAGCCAGGGGTGGCCGTGTCACCATGGGCGGAGTCAGGGGGGGTGGCCGTGTCACCAAGGGAGGAGCCAGGGGGTGGCCGTGTCACCAAGGGCGGAGCCAGGGGGGTGGCCATGACCCCCGGACAGAAACCTAGCCCACCTGTGTTTTGTTTTTTTTAAGCTGTCTTTGTTTTAGGAGGTACTTTTAGCATTAAAAATGTACATTTGGAGTGACATGCCCCTAATTTTTAAGAGTTGCTCCTAAATTTCAGCATTAGGAGCTACTTTTAGCCTTAAGATTTTTTGTGAATACGGGCCCTGAGCTATAGTGTCAAAAATGAAGCAGTGTCTGTCTCATATTTTATGAGTTTATCTGCTCGTATAGAAGTTGTAAAGGATGGTTTCTCCTATATGCTGGGCACATTGGCTCTTTAAACTTGGGAGTCGTCTATTCCGATGAATTTTGGAAATCATAACTGTGCAAGTTGTCAATAAAATGTTTTGATTTGCTCATTTATTGTTGTCTTTGTATATATTAGTCTATAAACCCTGTCCTTTACAAAATATACATCACCAGTACTGTACACTAAAAGCTCTCATCTATTCTCATGATATGTGTGATTCATTGACCTTATAGTACAGATTCTCCCTTTGGCTAAATGAGACCAGACTAATTGATCTGCCCTCATGTGTCCTGAACAACATGTGTTTACCAACACTGAATAACACGCAAAGTCCCTTTATTAAATGATTCATATGGCATTATGATTTTACAGGACTATGTACTGTAAATAAGTATAAACATGCTGGATCATTATGGTGAAGGAATAACATTTAGATTAACTCATACGTTTGTTATAAAATAAAGACCCGACACTCATTCCATATGACTAGAAAAGAGTCTCATTAAATTATTGCTGACAGAGGCGATGGGCGTGGCCTGGGTGTGACGTCACAGCACAGGATGACCTTCATCTCGGGAATCCTCATCCGCTGCATTACTTTACTGAATGGGTGACACAGTGCATTTTATTATAAAGGGCATATATTTTATTAGAGTCATATTATGCAACTCAATTTAATGGTTGAAATATTAAATTCAACATTAAATTGTTGAAAACAATTTAGCATAAAAATGTGTCGCTAGCAGTGTGCATATCCATACGCCCTTGAAGAGTGTTTAAGCAAGAAACATAGCTTAAAAAAATAAATAAATAAACGATTAATGTATCGGAGTACACATTAATATTACACATGCACATTAATACTGATCGTATTTACAACGTTTTTTGTAAAAAGAGTCTTTATATGGCTCTGAAATATGGTATATGATGCAATTAAGTGTCTAGTTTTATTAAGGGATGTTTATACGGTTTAAAGAACATGTTATATTACACTTAAAATAATTTAATCGTTATTGTACATGAGTAAAAAAAATACACATATTATTCAGTATTAAAGGGAGAGCACGAAGCGGAGTGAACCATCCTCGCCACAGATGGGGGAGACCACCAAACCGCAAACCTCATAAAGGAGTTTGCTGCATTACAACCAAATGCTTTAGATGTACATTTTAATGACGATTATATTTTACATATCGCCTTTGACTTTATTTGAAACCGTTACCCTGAGTATCCTTGCATTTTCCCATGGTCTTCCCCTCCAGGAGTCGGATGGGATTTTCCTAACGGTGAGTCAGGTGACGTATGCCGCCATTCTATACCGCAGATTCATACGACAGGATCCGTGACGACCAGTTTCCATCGTCTGATTCGGCCTTTAAACTATTCTTCTCTGCCTAACCCTTCACACTCAGAGCCCGGTACCCGTTTGGTCGTGCGGTTCCACCCGTGTCGAGCAGTTTTAGTCTGGTGTCGTTGTGGTTTTGAGGTTAAATCTGAAGAGCAATGTCGTCGGGAAGCCCAGAATACTCGCCGTTCTTCGCAGTGATGGGCGCATCAGCAGCGATGGTCTTCAGCGGTAATGTATTTTTTTTTAATATATGTATTTACATTTTTTATTAAACATTAAATATACACTATTACATCTTCATAATTATTTCTGCAGGATTATAGTTCAAACCTTCTCCTACGGGTGACATAATTCTTCATATCTGATGAAATGATCGATGTATTATTATTAATATTCAAATATTGTATGCATTTATTTAATATTTATTCATCCTATTTATAAAACCTCCTGATTTGACATCTGAAATGATGTCTGTGTGATTATAATCCGAACCTGTCTGTGCTGGTTCCATTATTCCTGGCATCTGATTAAATATTGTATTTAATATCATCGTAATTTAGTATTATATTCTAATTTTATAGATTTGTAATACATTTATACACTTAAATACATCAGCTTGTACACACACACACACAAACACATATATATATAGATATATATTGATATCTGTATGTTCATGCCTGTAAAAAACCTGTAAAAAAATGCATTATTAGAATTATTTATTAATACATCCAACACTATATATATATATATATATATATATATATATATATATATATATATATATATATATATATATATTTAATTTAACCAGCGAGAGGTAACTTCTACTTCATCTTGTGGTTTCGAAAGATTTAGAGATTTTTTGGGGGGGAGGGCATGGGATTATTTAACAGGTTAAACAGTTTTTTTTTCACAGGTATTGATTATCACTCAAGTTGGATTGGATTTAGTGGATTAAATACTGGATTTGAGATGCAGCCTGGCAGTACTACATTAGACATTATTAATAGTGAAATAACATCGAACTAGATTGTTCTGATAGATCATATATTTATATCTATATTTAAAAAAATTACCTTAACCAATTGGATTCAGATTGATAATCCCAATTATTAATAAAACAGGGCATGATTTCACGCCCATTTTTAGGTTGCTTGTCAGGATGCTGCGGAAATGGCGTGATGCTGACATGAGCTGAAATATACGTGCGACTAACAGTAAAGAGACACATCATGAAGACAAAGTCATCTATGTGTATTTTCAGCACAGGGCATCATGCCAGTATTCCCTACTGGACCGTTAGCCGGCACGTCAGGCCTTTTTGCACGATGTAATCATTGGAAAGTCATGCAAACAAACCAACACAGCAGCTGCTGTATGTTTGTTTAAAGTGTTTGCAAAGTTGATTTTTGTCTATTAAGTGAGGTCAGCAAATGTATGTGCCCTACAAGCCCATTTTTGCATCTAATCCTTTTGTGTTTGAGATTGAACCACTTTCTTAATGAGAATGGCAAAATAAACTGCATTTCTGTCTCAGCGGTTTCACTGTTAGTGAAGTTAAAGACGATTTCTTTTATCAAACTTGCAGCTTTCATTAAGTCGAAAGATCTTATTTAGCCTATGTGTTAATATATTTAGTTATTTCAGAGATTTTCAGTGGCTGATATCAGTGCTATATATAGCGAGTAGGATGCACAATAGCCGATATAAATGCTGATATTGAAAGTACAATTTAACAACAGCAAATTAAATCTACACAAAATTTCTAAAGTGAAATGAACACTTATTTCACACAATATTTACTCATTCGCTTGAAGTTAAAATAAAAAAACTTCTATCCTTTGACAAATCTATTGGTGGATTTTCGAATTGACACAAGGGAAAATGAACACTTCTGTTAATCGGCCAATTAAACACAGTTATTAGCCATGCTTATAAATGCAAAATAGCCAGATATCGGCCGATTAATCGGTCTGGCCGATATATCGGTCTAACACTAGTTTTAGATATGATCAAGTGTCATATGTTGTTGGAAAGCTTTCAAAGAGTAGAATATAATCAGCCTATTTGTTTTACTACCAGACAAAATATAGTGAGTAACAGCCTAGTATATATATCTTTGACAGTTATGTTGGATTTGATTATATGAAGCATTATGAAACATAAATGGAACATAAAATAACTTGTGTTACTTAGAAGAGGTGATTATCTTGGCATGTATATTACACATGGTAATCAGATGTATAGATCATTAGATAATCCACATGAAGCACAATGTTACATATGACCACCAGGAGATGGCGCCAAATACATGACACAGACTCAATGATGACTCAAATGACACAGAATGAAACTGAATGAGATGATTATCTTTAAAACGATTATGTTGGTGTTGCTTATATGCTGCATTTATTCTTATAACTTCACGAAATTTAAACCCATTACTAAGTAACATTACTTAGAGGTGATTATCTTTCAAACGAGTCCACACACAAGATAATCAGATGTATAGATCATTAGATAATCCACATGAAGCACAATGTTACATATGACCACCAGGAGATGGTGCCAAATACATGACACAGACTCAATGATGACTCAAATGACACAGAATGAAACTCATTCTGTGAAATCTCATGACTAAAATCATGTCTGCATGCTATGCAAACCTTTAGTCATTGTTGTGTTTGCATGTGTAATTAGTTCTTATGTACAATTATTATGTTTTATGTGTTTGGAGACATTTTTGTACACTAGGATAAATTATTTTTGTAATGTTGTAACTTTTGATTGCTTTGTCGTATCAACACAAAATTTTCTCGGATACAGTTGACATGATGGGAACAAAACAAGAGCAGTTTATTGGAGCCACCTTATTTACATCCATAGATATATAATGTCAAATCAGAAAATTAAGAACAAAGTCAATTTTTAGCTAAAAAAAAAAAATATATATATATATATATATATATATATATATATATATATATATATATATATAATTTATCAGTTTCTTCTGCCGAGAGTCTCTGAATGTATCATAATCTATATCATTAGAAAATTAGAAAATAATTATTTCCAATTATACTGAACACTTGACCACTTGTTGTTTTTGTCGAGTTATAAGCCTCTAGTTTGGGATATACCACTGATACAGGAAATCTTTAAAAATGCCTTCAGAGCTTAAAGGGTTAAAACATTTTTCTTATTGTGCGCAATCCAAAACTCTCCTCTGAAACAACTTTAAATCTTGTCTAATGTCATCAGTCCCTATTATTTTTTTTATATTCTTTAATCTTATTCATTTTATCTTACTTTTAACCCTTTCCTTACAAGTTTCTTGTTCCAATCTGATATGGGACACCCACTTTTCATGATGCAATCAATTCCTGTGGAGGGATCCAGACGGGGGAAAAAAAGACTAAGGAGCAATTGGCTCCTAAACTGAAACATTTAGGAGCCAAATGGCTGTTTTAGTTGCCACATCACATAATTGCACGATTTAGATTGTAGTTCAAAAACGAGATAGAAAGCCAAAGAAATGACAGCTGATCCTCGGACTGGAGTGCAAAAAATGGGCCGTGCCTGATGCTGTCTAACACTTGCTCCTTCACATCCTGTGCATGTCAGAGATTCTTTCGTGTTTACAGTTAAAAGTACAGCATTATACACCAAACCTTCATTTTTGTGTGATAATTATTGGGATTTTGGCTGAATGATAAACTGCATCTAGGATGTTATTCATTGTGATCTCTTGTATCTGTGATGTCATAATAAGGACAAGCTTTTTAAACATTCTTTAAATCAAATTTAAAAACTAAATTGGCCGATTAGTCGGTTACCAGCCGTTTCCACCACCGGAGTTACCTTTACTCTTAAAATATTCTTAGTTTAGTGAATTTTAATACATTTAGGCTATTGTGGTATGGGGGGGGGGGGGGCGTGGTCAAGTGTCGGTATACGGGAGAGATAGAGAGCGGTAAGGCTCGTCACCTGTCACATTATAGTGATGGTGGAGGGAGTCCTTAAAGGCACGACGGTCGTCGTTATAAACATAAAGGTAAAACTCTCCGATGCTCCGTCTGCTGTAGCTTTCTGGTCACTCTCTCTCCTCTCTGATGCTGTTTTTAGGTCTCCCTCCGCCATCACTATAATGAGAGACAGGTGACGAGCCTAAAGCTGCGTACACACCGCCAGCGACACCATCCCATTCATTTTCAATGAGAGCACAGCGACTTCCGGCGAGCTGTCGCGACCGTTGGCGACTAGATGTGGGCGTGTCCAGTGACGCGACAAAGTTGAGACAAGTTCAACTTTATTCAAATGAAGAGCGACTTACTGGAGCGACAGCCAATAGGAGAGAAGACGGGAGAGCTCACGTGATCCTTCTCTCTCTCTCAGCTCCTGCGGTAACGATGGATGAAAGGCTAATTCTTGCTGTTAGCAATTGTCCAGTGCTCTATGATACGTCTCTTCCCACGTACAAGGACATTTTTAAGAAATATACTGCGTGGAAAGGTGTCTGACTCCGAGATTGAACGGTTTTGTGGACCCAGATGGACCGGCGTTTGCGTTTTCGCCGCAGATAAACCGCCGCTATGGCAAAGAGCAACGCCTTGTTTCTCGCTCATCTTTGATATAAAGCATTTTATGTACGATTCCATTCATATTTAGTCTTTTCCATCCAAAATGTTTGTTTTTAGCGGCAAGAAAAGCGATTCGCTGTCAACAGCAATGGAATGACATCCGTGAATGTCATTTATAATCGTTACTAGGCAACCAGTACTGGGAACGCCCACTAGCGACTTCACCGGCGACCTGCAGCGACACACATGCTGTGTAAACACAGTAAAGCCTGTATATAAACGTTCTGTATATCCCAAAGATTTAAACAAATGTCTTATTAAGGCACTGGTGTGATTCATGTAAGTATCACATTTCTAGAACATTCCTACAGTGTCTAGGAGAGACTAATGTAGTCTGACAGTTAGTCAGGATAAGTTTAATCGTCCACATAGAGGAAGTGAGATTGTATTTGAAGTCCAGACACTTTTGTTGAATCCCAGCCAGCCACGAGATCGCATGCGTTTAAGATCAAGCGATCGGATCTACACTATATTTACTCGTGGAATATGTGATTTGAAGTGTGACTAACAGCGGTGATTCACACAGATGGTGGTTGAGACAGTTTTTGGAAAAGCTGGAGCTAATTTGAGCCACTCTTTGTTCTGACAGATCTCTTCTGATCTGTCATCATGTCCCAGTTGAGTCCGATTAGTTGTGTGCTCATTTGTAAGTCATTTTGGACAAAAACATCAACTTAAAGAATACATGTTAATGTATATTCTAAGGCAGTTTAGTAGACCAGAACATAGTGTGTTCACCTATTATATGCTCTATAACTGAGACTTGAGTAGGTATAAGTGCATCATATAATGGTGACCAAATCGGTGTTTACATTTATGCATTTGGCAGACGCTTTTATCCAAAGTGACTTACAGTGCACTTATTACAGGGACAATCCCCCCGGAGCAACCTGGAGTTAAGTGTCTTACTCAAGGACACAATGGTGGTGGCTGTGGGAATCAAACCAGCAACCTTCTGATTACCAGTTATGTGCTTTAACCCACTACGCCACTATCACTCCAATCTATATTTCAATATTAGTGTTTTGTAATTATTAGGATAAATTAGGCCAATATTTGAGGCATATAGGAGTTGGTGGTGGTGTAGTGGTCTAAAGCACATAACTGGTATTCTGGTAATCAGAAGGTTGCTGGTTCGATCCCCACAGCCACCACCATTGTGTCCTTGAGTAAGACACTTAACTCCAGGTTGCTCCGGGGGGATTGTCCCTGTAATAAGCTCATCCCTGTAAGTCACTTTGGATAAAAGCGTCTGCCAAATGCATAAATGTAAATATATGATATCAGATTGTTATTGTCCGCCCTAAAAGCGTTTGTGATCGTAGCAACTTTAGCAATCCAGGATTTCTCTGACAAGTTGTTGCTGTTTTGCACCAATAGTCTATGTGAGAAATGTGTGTTTGAGTAGTTTTTAGCAGTTTTTATTGTGACCGAGGTTACCTAGAGAGCACACACACACACACTGTGTGTAAAGGGATTAATGGAAAGGAGGAGGCGAGAACCGGCTTGAATATATAAATAACATTTTAATATGAAACTCAACCAAAAAGACACACACAGGTGTCGGACAGCTGCCCGTAAATCTCTCTCTCTGTCTCGCACTGCAGCTTCCGAAAAGTTAAAGCTTATAATAACTTAACTTTAACCATTTTACGTATAGATTCATGTCTTATAAAGGCGATAATAAATAGAGTTCACAGCATCAAAGTGATTGTGTTATGAGAACTTATGAGCCGTTCTGTTCACTTACATTAATGTATCGCTAATAAATGAGTCGTTTGCCTCAATTTGGATTTACAGTTTGCACAGTTTTCAATCAAATTACTGTGTAATTTAACAATTTCTTTAAAAAGAAATCAGATAAATATGCTTTAAAATGTCACTCTTCATTCTAGCCCATGTAAGACTATTATCGATTTAGTTTATGAGAATATTTAGACAAAAATCGCGAGTGACCGTAACCAATGGGGGCGAAGCTTAGCATGGGTCAGTTGCATTTCTTATTTACAAATTAGGGCTGTCAATCGATTACAATTTTTAATCGAATTAATCACATGGTGTCCCGATTAATTAATCGAGATTAATCGCATATACAATATGCTGATAAAGCCCCTCATATAACAATAACTCAATATATAATGATGAAATATGATACATAGTTATCTTTAAATATTAGAAAATTATATATATATATATATATATATATATATATATATATATATATATATATATAAAGCAGAAGAGTTAATCATTGATAATACAAAAAGCGGCTTTAGAATACAATGTATTGATTATTACCATATTATTGATCATAAGTCAATCATTGACACACAGTTCACAGTAATCCATTACACAAGTGAATTTATCAATCAGTTGGAGATTTATTATGAGGGCTTGTTTAAGGATGAACACCTGCGTCAGACATTTTTTATTTTATTTAGAAACAAGTCAGGGGTATAATAGTACACAATACTACAGATATATTTAACAATAATGCCGAGACATTATATTCATTACATAGTGCAATGCTTTTCAATGCTTTGGGGTTGTTGGAGGTACAAAGAGTATTTAAATAATATTTCAAGTCTTTACAAAAAAGTGCAAATAGGCGTTTTATAGACATAAATTTACACTTATGTATAAAAAACTTGGCAAGAAAAATAAACAGATTAATCAGAAAATATTCACTTTTTAAATGAACAACTGTGGAAACCAAATAAAAAGTCTTTATAAAGCAAAGAAAAACTAGTTAAAATAGAGATACGTACAAACAAACACACTTCACACTTCAAACCATCTGTTATTTCTGTTATTCTAAGAGCAGGTTGGATCATTCTTAAAGTGTGTGTGTGTGTGTGAATGATGGCCGTCTGCACTATAAAGGATTTATTCTGCTCTTCATCGCATGGGCCCATCTGTCACTGAACACACACTCAATCTTATTGGCTTGTTTGTTTGATTCTGTGGTGCAGTAGTAGTTGTAATCGTGGCTAATGCTGAAGGTATTTCCAGCAGGGTTACCCTTTAATCCTACCGACTGAGATTTAAATAAGATTCCTGGATGAACAAACTGTATTATACAGCAGCGGGTTAAACGTGTGTGTGTGCAGGTCAGCAGAATTGACAAGATCGGCCCAACACAGCATTAACGTGTTTCCCAAAAGCATCATAGCCATCTTAAAATACTGAGAATCCAAGGAAACAGAAGAACATTTGGAAATATACAGATAGTGTAAAAAAAGTAGGTTTTCAATTAAATATAAAATGGCGGGCAGGAATAATGGCTGACCATGAAAAATTTGGTATCGGCGTATTTGGCATGACCCAAGGAATCTAAAGAGTGCAGTGACCGGACGATAGGCCAAAATAATCTAATGTTATAAGCATTTTGAAAGAATTCATTATAACTTTTGACCACTAGGTGGCACTGGCCCAAACCTTTATAGGTACGCCAATGCATTCGTAAAATACAGCATTTTATGACAAAATTCAAAATGGCCGACATAGGAAAATTGAAGTAATTCAAGTCATTATGTCACTAGGAATCTTAAGAGATTAGCCATATAATTTTAGGCCAAACTATTTCGAAGTTATAAGAAAAAATAGCCATTTTTCATATCTCCTGACTGCTATGGCACTGTGACGAAATGAACAGTTGGTGGCGCTAGAGAGTTTGAGTTAGAGACTCCAAATTTGGGTCAGTTATAGTTCAGAGTGTCCTCTATCAGTGTGCCAAATCTCATAACTTTCTTATGTTTGGTTCTATGGGCGGCCATAGACTTCAATGGAGGAAGAAGAAGAAGAAGAACACAAACGAATACAATAGGTGCCTACGCGCTTTCAGAGCTTGGCCCCTAAAAATAACAAATACTCTCTCTTTTTCTCTTTAGCATTGGGTGCGGCGTACGGCACAGCAAAGAGCGGCACGGGTATCGCTGCCATGTCTGTGATGCGTCCAGAGCTGATCATGAAGTCTATCATTCCTGTCGTCATGGCGGGAATCATCGCTATATACGGCCTGGTTGTGGCCGTTCTCATCGCCAACAACATTTCAGACAAGATCACGCTGTACAAGTGAGTTACTGAACTCTTGATTATTTTTCATAGTCCCATCACAAAAAACAACAAATTTTATGCATAGCAGAAAATATACACTCACCTAAAGGATTATTAGGAACACCTTTTCAATTTCTCATTAATGCAATTATCTAATCAACCAATCACATGGCAGTTGCTTCAATGCATTTAGGGGTGTGGTCCTGGTCAAGACAATCTCCTGAACTCCAAACTGAATGTCAGAATGGGAAAGAAAGGTGATTTAAGCAATTTTGAGCGTGGCATGGTTGTTGGTGCCAGACGGGCCGGTCTGAGTATTTCACAATCTGCTCAGTTACTGGGATTTTCACACACAACCATTTCTAGGGTTTACAAAGAATGGTGTGAAAAGGGAAAAACATCCAGTATGCGGCAGTCCTGTGGGCGAAAATGCCTTGTTGATGCTAGAGGTCAGAGGAGAATGGGCCGACTGATTCAAGCTGATAGAAGAGCAACTTTGACTGAAATAACCACTCGTTACAACCGAGGTATGCAGCAAAGCATTTGTGAAGCCACAACACGCACAACCTTGAGGCGGATGGGCTACAACAGCAGAAGACCCCACCGGGTACCACTCATCTCCACTACAAATAGGAAAAAGAGGCTACAATTTGCAAGAGCTCACCAAAATTGGACAGTTGAAGACTGGAAAAATGTTGCCTGGTCTGATGAGTCTCGATTTCTGTTGAGACATTCAGATGGTAGAGTCAGAATTTGGCGTAAACAGAATGAGAACATGGATCCATCATGCCTTGTTACCACTGTGCAGGCTGGTGGTGGTGGTGTAATGGTGTGGGGGATGTTTTCTTGGCACACTTTAGGCCCCTTAGTGCCAATTGGGCATCGTTTAAATGCCACGGCCTACCTGAGCATTGTTTCTGACCATGTCCATCCCTTTATGGCCATCATGTACCCATCCTCTGATGGCTACTTCCAGCAGGATAATGCACCATGTCACAAAGCTCGAATCATTTCAAATTGGTTTCTTGAACATGACAATGAGTTCACTGTACTAAAATGGCCCCCACAGTCACCAGATCTCAACCCAATAGAGCATCTTTGGGATGTGGTGGAACGGGAGCTTCGTGCCCTGGATGTGCATCCCACAAATCTCCATCAACTGCAAGATGCTATCCTATCAATATGGGCCAACATTTCTAAAGAATGCTTTCAGCACCTTGTTGAATCAATGCCACGTAGAATTAAGGCAGTTCTGAAGGCGAAAGGGGGTCAAACACAGTATTAGTATGATGTTCCTAATAATCCTTTAGGTGAGTGTATATATTTTCACGTTTTCTTTACAAAAAAAAATCTAGGTCATCCCGATATTATTGGGTGATTTTCATGAAATATGTCTATCTTCTGGTAATGTTTAACCCCAAATCAATGCAAAATAAATGTCATATTATAATATTATAATGCATGAAGCCTACTTTTAGGACCATTAAGATTTTTTTGCATTCTGACATTATTTTCAGGACACTTAAGTACATTTTACCCCCCAATTCTTATTACCATTACACGTCTGGATGCTTCATTTTCTATATGCGAAAATGTAGATTTTGGAGTAAAATTGGACTTAATGACAGTTTTTGTTAGAATCTCCCTACTACAGATAATAAAATGTTTAATTTGCTATAATTGCTGGGAACTCTTGAAAACTATATATTCATACGATGGCATACAGAGCAAATATTACTGATTTGATTGTATTGTTTTTTTGTCCCGTGTTGCAGGAGTTTCTTGCATTTGGGCGCAGGGCTTAGCGTGGGTCTGAGCGGGCTGGCGGCCGGTTTTGCCATCGGCATTGTCGGAGACGCGGGCGTTCGCGGCACCGCTCAGCAGCCGCGCCTCTTCGTCGGCATGATCCTCATTCTGATCTTCGCTGAAGTCCTGGGTCTCTACGGCCTCATTGTAGCTCTGATTCTCTCAACCAAATAAACTGGCAGTCGACACGCAACGCTGCTGTACCAGACGAAGGGGGACATGGAGCTTGAAAAATAAAGTGGGAAGGGGGGAAAATAAAAGAAAACCTTAAACTAAAAAAACGAATATTAGAAGAAAGGATGAATTGAAAAGGTTCAACAGGCTCTTTTGCGTTTGGTTTTACACAGGAAGTGTACAGTCGTCCCAGTTTGATAGTTTTGATTTCTTGTAAATGCAGTATATAGTGATTTCGTCCTGTGTCTGTGAAGATCAAATATAATAATAATAATAATAATAATAATAATAGAAGTCTCTGTTAGTTTCCCGCCCCCTCCTGCCTATCGTTTTGTTAGCCAATCACATGCTCTCTTTTGCTTTTGCTCTCACGAATGCCATTGGTTCCTATCTCTCTTCCTGTTACTTGATTTGGGAGTTTTTTTTAATAAATTTCCACATTGATGTGAGTGTTTGTAAAGTGGCAAAAAAAAAAAATGGAATAGTTGTTTTTTTCCATTGAATTTATTTATAAAGATATTGTTCATGACAGTGTACTTGGAGCTTCTCAAATCCTCTTTTTGATATTTATATATGCATTATATATATATATATAAGAGTAGAGCTGCACCGGCTGGCTTTCCTGTACTGTCTATAAACTGGGTTTGCCGGTGAGTGCAGTATTGGGGAGTATTTCAGCTCGATGTGTGTATTTATGGTTGTTTTGTGTGTTTAGCTGATGTTTGGTTGTATTAAAGATGTGTGTGCACCTCTGAGGGTGTCACAAGTTTAATTTCCATATGCCTGTGTTCCCTGTGTTTTTCATCAAACACTTCACGTCGAGCGTGTGAGTGTGCACAGCTGTGTTCATATGTCCGACCCTTCAGTATCAACGTTGATAATTGACCAGCAGAACTGGAAGATCACCAACAACTACAATACACTCTTTAATAACTGGTGAACATGGGTGTAAAATGTCAAAAATGCAAGTGAATGGTGACTGAAATCAACATACTAGCTAAGAGTTGTTTTCCAGCACTGGGGGGTTTAAACTGGGGGGGCCACAACAGGGTGCTAGAGGGTCCATGGAGAACTTCAGGGAAAAGGAGAGCATAATAGAAAACATTTACAGAACTTCAGTTTCATTCTGCTTTTCTTTTCATTTGAATATGTTGTTTTTCTTTAGATTTATACCTGTAAGATTATTATAATAGTGGGTAAAATAATACAGTAGTTCCAGTGTCAAATAAATACAATTTTATACCTATATTTTAATCATTTATTTTGTCTTTAGTGCAATAATATATATAAAAAAACAACTATTCAATTTAACAAACACAATGTTAAAAATGTTATAAAATGCAATACGATAAAACAAAAACTTTTTGAGCAATACATGTCTCTAGACACATGTACCATGCTAGAATAGTAAAATTCGGAGTATCCTGGAGTACTATAAATACCCTGGTACATTATGTTACTGATTAAAGTACCATGATACAACCACAGTACTTTTTGGTAATGGTAGCAAAGCTACGTTGGGTTTAAACTAAACTTTAAAGAGATCAGAATGTCTTTAAATAAGTTTAATAAGTAATTCAGTTAAAACTCTTGTTATGTTTGCGCTGTAAAATTGCTCAAGTCATTTTTACAGTCGTTTTAGGGATGTGGGATTTGTAGACATTACATCGTCATGGCAACAACGTTGTAAAATTGGCTTTTACTTTACACAGAAATTTTTAGTAAGTGATTTTATCACACTAAAATCATATTAACACGCACATTGTTTACGTCTTGCGGCCATACTTTTAAAACAGTGAGCATTTTAACGTGTGCAGACTGGCCCCATTGACTTCCATTGTAAACGCCTCACCAACCGCTAGTTTCCGTCCACTTTTCGCGCTGTTTTGAAACGTTGATGCGGTGTAATATCCGGGTTTACATATATGATAATTTCCTGATATTTAATTTAATTTAAAACATCTTTGTGCACAGAAATGATATGATTTTTGTATTGTGGGCTAATTTACAATAAATTGGCTTTCAAGGATGTATCCCTTGTCGTCATGATTAGCACATGCTAACGATTGGGGTAAATTGTGTCATGTGACACTATATTTTTGGGTTAATGTCTTATTTTCTCGATAAAAAGTGTTTCCAAACCAGTTTTTCACGACATTTGAAGTATCAACATAGAGTTTATGCGCTAGATTTAAATGGAAAAATATCATATACAAATTTTACCGATAATTTGCGTTTCCATCAGCTTTATTGTTAAACTTTTTGATGCACTACACCCTTTGTCACAAAAAAATAAATAAAAATACCCTTGGGTGGAAACGTAGCTGTTACTCATATTTTTGTCTCTTTTTAAAGAAAAGGAGGGTCAACTCAAAATGCATTTTTGTGGTGGTCAATAATATGCCACAAATACAGTCAAATGATCTGAACTTGAATTAAACTCGGGATATCCCTTTAATGTTTACATTTTGTATAGTAGGTCAGCTAATTTGTCATTAGCGTATCAGTGGGAGCTGGTTGATTAATGAGCATTTAATTACTCAGACAGACCCGTTTCGTCTGCCCAAGTACGAATCTTATTATGGCGATTGGCGAAGCTGAGCTTATTAATATTAATTACGTCACGGGGAGGGGCGCAAGTCAGCTGGCCAATGATATCTTGGCTCATGAATATTACATAGAAACCGCGTCGGAACGGTCAGAACGCTGTATGAAGGTAACGGCGGCATGACCTAATAAATATTAATTAGCTACGCCTTCGCCATACTGTTGTTCATACCGTGGCGAGCTGGCGTGTTGTGTTGTGTTTCTGTGTGTGTCTGGTGTGTGTAGATGTAGGTCACAGCATTGGCCTGTCATATCACTTACACCAGCTCCCGCTGGAAACGCGTGTTTAAGCCAGAGGACGTACATTTTACGTAACAATAAGAAAGCATGTCAGTTTATATGTTCATTATGTCATAATTTTACCATATATATATATATATATATATATATATATATATATATATATATATACACACACATACAAATTATTTTATTTGGTAATTAATTTTTTTTATAAATTTGAATGGCTTCTTGACTTTTAAGGTTGTAGAAACACTAAATAAGTTTTCAGGGTGCAAATATGTAAACAAAATTGCATAGTTGAACTAATCGAACTAGGTGAACTAATCATTTCTGTTTCCAAATGGAGGTTGCGCAATGCACATTCGCAGCCAACATAATATGAACTAATCACTCTCCGAGACGACTCGTTCATCTGAGTCACATTAAAGATTCATTCAAAATGAACGAATCGTTCGTGAACGACCCATCACTAATACTTAATTTCTTACTAATACCCATATCAGCTACTGTATGTACTTCTTAGATGTAAAAATTATATATTATTTTGCATTAATAATGATATAGTTACTAAAAGTCCATTCTTTATATCAACAATTGAATTACATCTAATAATTAAAGCTGCGAGCAGTGATGAACGGGCACCCTGGTGCACGTTGGGGCTGCTGTGCCAGGGGAATATCACTCCCATTTTTTAGCACTTAAATGTTGTTAAGAGTGTATCACAGTGTAAAGCACGTCACTTCCTGTTGCCAGTAGGTGGCGCTATGACTATAACTGAATATAGACATATAGATGTGTTCAGGCCAGGACTATTATCAAACATGTGAAGTTTGGGGCAGATTGGATATTGTATGTATGAGTTACAACAACTTCCTGTTTCATGGCGACACATTGAACATTGTCAGACCGCCACAGCCGCGCCGTGCAGTGAAAACTCAAAAGCTTCGCAATTTAGCTTCGCCAATGCCTTTGGATTAGAATAACCAAATATGACGTCTCTAGGAGGAGTTCCTTAAAGTACAAGGCCTGGAAATGGCAAAAACTGAGTAACAATTGAAGAGAAAAATCAAAATGGCCGACTTCCTGTTTAGGGCATGGGTCAAAGAGACATGTTACACATTTGTAGGTGGCGCTATAGAGCCATTTTGCCACGCCTAATTCTGAAACCATTATCAGATGTACATTTTTGCCACTTCTGATGCGTGTGCAAAGTTTCATGGTTTTTCGAGTGTTTAGGCCCTGCCATTGGGAGCAACTTGGGGTTCAGTGTCTTGCCCAAGGACACTTCGGCACATGGAGTCGTATGAGCCGGGATTCGAACCACCAACGATTAGTGGCTGACCTGCTCTACCAACTGAGCCACTGCCACCCTTAATAGGCAGTGTTGTTTATAATAGGTGTAGGGAGCTTGTCCTAAAAGGGAGGAGCATAAATATATATATTTGGTCAATGGATAGCAAGCGGCCTTTTTGAGAGGACCATCCTGGTGCAAAACATATGTCCTGTAAAGACACGCCATTCATCCATGCCCATGAGGAGGCCATGCCTCTAGCTGAGTGTGCTTTTACACTAATTGGGCAAGTCTGACCTTGTGACTCATAAGCCAGGGCAAATGCATCGACAATCCAGTGAGAGAGTCTTTGTTTGGGGATGGGCATTTCTTTTGTGCATCCTCCATAGCATATAAAGAGCTGATCTGACATTCTGAACTGGCATGTATGGTCAAAGTATGTGTGTAGTGCCCGCACAGGGCATAACAAATGCACTGATTGTTCCTCATCCGAAATAAATGGAGGAGGGAAGGAGGCCTGAAGGTGTACCACCTGTGCTCTGAAGGGCGTGGTTAGGACCTTGTGCCTTTTCTGTAAGTCACTGACCAGAGCCAGCAGTAGTGCACCATTTCTGGAATCCATGGTTGGTTTGTCCATTTCGGCACAACCAATAGGATCGTTTCTTTGTCCTTTGGGCTTCGCATATGACAGAGTGAATCAGGCATACTGGGGGAAATGTATATTTGGATTTTATAACCATGTTAAATCGTTTTTTTGCACCCATTCTGAAATACCCGTTAGGGCTCGCCACGTGTCCTTGTAAAGGGACAGAGGACATAGCGTATCGGAAAACATGCGCTTTGCATACATTGAGGGGCTCAATGGGCGTGTGCCAGCCCGAAGACCACCTTAAAGTCATCCTGCTTGACCTTGCAATCCTTGAATCCTTGGGTATCACAGAAGAGGCGGGTGAGAGGGCACTTGAGGCTGAATCATCCCTTAGAGTTCACAAGCGAAGTGTCTCATGCCCTCATAGATGTCAATGTCAAAATATCGGATTTTTGGTTTTTCCACATGGTCACATGACAACAGAATGGCTTCCTTCATGTTGGTTACACCACCTGACTTTGATTGGGTGGACAAAAGTTTTTTAAATATCAGTCATATTTTAAAATAAAATTATTTTACTGCTTATTTATTTAACCCTTTAAGCTCGGAGGGGCCCTTTTGCACCGCACATTTTAGTGTAATTGGTAAAAACATCAAACTGATCAAACAGTCATGTGTAATATGTCATTGGAAAGAAAAATATAGCAAGTAATAGCTAAGCATATATCTTTGACATACATATAATATGTAAAAAATGTGTAGCTTATATGCCACATTTTCACTTATAACTTCACGAAAAATAAACTGAACATAAAATATGACATACCATTACTTAGAATATGTGATTATCTTTTAAATGATCCCATTATTCCCTGAGTCATGCACAATGTAATTACCTATGACTACCACTAGATGGCGCCAAGTACATGACAAAGACTCAATGATGACTCAAATGACACAGAAGTTTGCAGTGTGAAGCATTTATTTGTTTCCATTCATCATGGTATAAATACTGGGGAGGTTGTAACTGCTTGTTGTGATTATCCCCCCCCATTCCTCCGGTATCTACGCCCCTGTGTGTACCAGTCACATTAAATCCTCTTTGCAACCTGAACTTCATCAGAATGTCGATTTGGGACACCAGCGCTGAAAAAGCTCGACAAATGAACAGAACACGGGTGCATCGAGAAGCATAGAGGTAAGAGCTGTTATCATCTTCATCCCAAGATCCTGATCTGTACACATATACACCCAAATGCACTTCTAGCAGCATCGTTTTAGATGATAATTCATTATTTTGAACTGGTGTTAGAAAAGCAAGTTCGTGGGACAGTGTGTGTATCGTCGGATTTGACTGATCACTAGAACTGTGACAACTTTCCCAGGATTTTTGGTCAAGTACTCAAGACAGATGCTTGAGCAGAGACTCCGCCCTCTCATTAATAATACCAATATGATCCTGAGGCCCCACCCCCTCTTCACCAATGAGAACAAAAGGCAATAACATGCATTCAAATATCACATGATCACAAAGATTTAATAGTAATATATCAAAACTTCAAAGTTGTATATATAACATGAAATTGTCTCTACGGAGACAACCTACAACCTGGACGTTTAATGACTGACCATTTGATTCCTGTCTTGTTTATGTGACGTCACCATGTTGGGAGATCAATATCAGAGCTTGATCGTCTTGAACAACTCAAGAAGTTTATCTTTCTCCTCAGTCTGCAGTGCACAAACAAACACACAAAGTAAAAACACACATACATATGATGGATGTTGAGACATATGGTGACACTTGCACACGTTTGCTTCCACTTTTGCCACAATAATAACTCACAACACCAGAAGAAGACACTGATTCTCTATAGGGTTCCTCCATTCCAAACAACCATTTTTGTTATATGAAGGTCACATTAAAATTGAATTGGACACTTTCTACCAGGCCTACATCCTTCTTAAAATATCCATCTTAAATTATGACCATAAATGATTTAATCTCGACTTGTAAATGTCTGTTGTATTACCTTTATGTAAAGCACTTTGAATGAACATTGTGTATGAGATGTGCTATATAACCTACATAAACTTGCCTTAAAATGAGCTGCACTGTTTTGTTCGTGATTAAACATGATCGAATTATCCTTTCCAGTATTCACGGGGGCAACATCAACAGCAATCATTTCTCCCAGCTCAGCATGTAGGAAGTGTGACACGATTGCCCAATCAGCGCTAAATGCTGTGTCAGCGCTGAGAAAAACAACGTCATGTGCGCCCGTCACATGACTCCCAGACTGTGACGTAACGCTCAATGCGGAGGACTGTCAATAAGTAAAAGGTCTGGAACGACTCTTCCAACAGATCGAAGCCTTCATTATTTAGTTATGATTTATAGATCAGTGAACATCCGCGATTCTTGAAAAGCTGCCTGAAGAAGAACTCCTTACTGTGTCAGATAAACAAACAGAAATAACACTAGATTGTCGGTAAATGAGAAGACTGCGGAGATTTATTTGGAGTTGAGATGGCTGAAGCAGCGGAAAAAGGTAAAGTCATCATTTTATTATTTTTAGGATGTTTATGAATTCAGTCCCAGTTTGTAAACAGAGGCGGCTTGTGAGTAATTTTATCTTAATTTCACGAACTAGCAAACAATAAACATACCAATTCACAGTGCTGGGCGGATTACTTGTAATCAGGTACTCATTACAAACTACATGACAAAAATGCAATCAGTAACGTAATCTCATAGAATACATTTTTGGTCGTTAATCAGATTACTTTCGGATTAATTTCAATCATCAGTTTATCATGTATAAAATTATATCGATATGAAAGTTATTAATAAACAATTAGCAATTTGTTGCATTGCCTTGTTAATATGTAATCATGTAATCTATAAAAAAGTAACTTTTGTTCAGAGTACGAGATTTCAAAATGTAATCTGATTAAATTACAAGTACTTTGTAGTATTATTACATAATCCAGATTACATGTAATCTGTTACTACCCAGCACTGTCAGTTGATACGAGATTCATAGATTATAGTCCACGTTTTCTTTGTTGACAAGATGTAACCTGACACATGATTCCTAACTTTTCTTTTTGTTTGTATATCTTTGTGTTTGCAGCCTACTACCGGTTTGTGGTTCTGTTTTTTAACTGTATGCTGACATTTGGCTCTTATTTCTGCTTTGACATCCCGAGTGTCCTACAGGAGCAGTTTCAGGGGGTGAGCCTTTGACCTCTGACCTCAACATGTGACAGCACTTTATCTGTGTTTCAGGCAGTTTAAGCAACTTTTTTCTGTAACCCTATTGGAATATTTAGTTTATTGCTATTTGTTTGTAAATTGTATGTTTTGTATTGCAAAACAAATAAAAGTAAAGTCACTTAGAAGTGGTCATAAAATGGTCATATCATGAGGAATCAAATTTCCCTTGATGTTTTGGTATAAAAGAGTTACGGAGCCCCTTAGAGGACAGGGCGGGTTTCTTTTCTGAAATAGTTTGCATTCCCTCACAATACATTTACAATGGTTTTACTACAGTAACCAAATTGCACCATAGTAAGCATAACACACTGCATGTATATGACATTGTGGAGTGGAGGGGGGCGGGGCCAGGCTGAAATGTCGCACGCCCGGTCCCCAATCGGCGTGATGGGGCGCACGAGGGATAAAGGCGGCCGGTGACGACGGTTCGAGAGAGAGAGAGATCGTTTACGGACATGTCCGTTGTGTGTGTGTGTGTGTTTATGCTTTTGTTTTGTCCTTTATTAAAATATTATTTATGTTGACAAGCCGGTTCTCGCCTCCTCCTTGCCCATCCTAACCCTGCGTTACATTGGTGCCGAAATCTGGGAAGGAGGAGGGATGCCCATCGCAGAGTCCTCGACACTGCCGTCCACCCCGGGGAGCACCACTGCCATCTGCCGGGTGACGGAGTGGCCCGACCGCCTGGACGCAGGGAACAGCCGCCGTCCACGGGGCGAGTGGGGACTGGATTCCCCGACCGCCTGGAGCGAGGGAGCCGCTGCCGGGGGCGGAGGAGAGCCCTGCCGTCCCCAGAGACGCGGAGGGGTCGAGGGAAGACCGCCGTTCCCGAGGGGAGGAGGGAAGTAACTCCCCGACCGCCCGGAGTGGTAGGGCCGCTGCCAGGGGCGGCGCCAGGAAAGCGGAGTGGCTTCTGTCCGCTGGAGGTCGGAGGTTGACTCCGGTTCGCCCGAAGAGGAGCGGCTGTCGTCCGCCGGAGAGTGTGGAGGAGCGTTCGAGGACCACGCGATGGTACATCAGAGAACCGGTGAGTGAGCCTTTTCTCTCTCGAACCGTCGTCACCAGCCGCCTTTATCCCTCGCGTGCAACATTCCAGCCCGGTCCCAAACACCCCCCCTCCCCTTCACATGTCGCCCCATGACTGGATCGAACTGATGCCTTTCCGTTCCACATTTCAACACACAATCCACTGCACCACACTGCCACAAGTTAAACCGCTGCCAAAGGGACACGCTGTAAATCAGCACACCTAAGCACAGCTTCGTATTGGCATTCAAAATTAACAGGACAAAATTGTTGCTGAGAGAAAATGTTTTTGGTACGTCAAAGTGGTTTAAATTGAAGCAGGGATGAAACAGTGAAGGAAGGCTTACATTATAGTACAAAATAGACTCAAAGGTCAACCAATGTACAATTTTTAAAACCATCCTTTGGTGGCGTCCAACTCACAGACTGCTCAGGTATCCTCAGGACATGATGTCGATAAAGCATACCAATTTTCTTTTAAATCCGACAATACATTCAAAAGATATATTGCTTTATAATCAAATTCAGAATGGCGAAGTGGCTGTATGGCCGATATGGGAAAAAATATTGCATCGCCCGAGGAATCCATAGACACCAAGCTCATGATTTTTGAACATCCTGTTCAAAAGTTACAGGCAAAACTAACTATATTCCACATTTCTTGAACCAAAGGTGGCGCTGTCTCCAAACTTTGCATGTACCCTCAGATCATGGTCCTGATGAAGTATACCAAGTTTAGTTTCGATAGGACAAAGTCATGCCGAGATACTGCCTCAAATCCATTCTCACGCACACGTCGGTAACCTCACAATGGCGTACATTTTAAACAAAGGTCGAATTTTAAACAAAATGCTGTTTTGTCATTTCTGTGTGGCTTGCTCTGGAGATTATTTTGAGACATTGTCTGGGCAAATCGGACTAAGTTTGAATTGTGTTAGTGTTTCTAGGACAAATGGAGAACAGGTTCTCCAAAAGTGAACATTTGAACTGGTGGTGGCGCTATAGAGTGTGTCCTAGAGACCCTAAATTTGGTATGGAAGTGGTTCATGACCACCCCTATCAGTGTGCCAAATTTCATCATTGTCCTTTGTACAGTTCTATGGGCTGCCATAGTCTCCCATTGGGGAGGAATAATAATAATAATAATAATAATAATAATAATAATGGATACAACAGGTGCCACAGCAGAGTTTTGTAGTTATTATGGTTTTACTGTACAAATACCATTGTTGAACTATGGTTACTGTAGTAAACAATGGCTTTGCTACAATATAACTATGATAGTTCCATGTTTTTTTTATAAAACATGGTTTTACTATTGTTTTACTATATATTGTAGACCATATTAGCCATTGTTTTTGTGTGTGTGTGTGCAGAAATCATGGTTTTGGTTCAGGGCGTGCAAAACTATTGCAGAAACAATTCCTGCCCTGTCCTCTAAAGGGCTCCGTAATAGGTTTATGGTACTATAGAAACATAAAGTAACATGTTACTTCTCCCAGAATCTGTCGTGTCCAAACGGCACGGTGAGTAACAGCACTGGTAATGACACCGGGACGTGTGTGGAGGGTTTGGGAATGACGCCGCAGGAGTATAATCTCCTCTACGCCATTTATGCCTGGACGTAAGACTCACGCACACTCTCACCCAACCAGAATTTAATGACTATATATCACCCGTATAAACACCGCCCCGTTTATCATCTCTATATCAATGTTTACCTTCTCAGGAATGCTGTGGTGGTGATCATGGCAGGATTCCTCATTGATAAGTTGGGAAACCGCTGTAAGTTCTGCTGAAGTTTTGATGTTCATTATATGCTTGAATGTGAGAAATTAAAAAGACGTGTTTTGTGTTTTCTCTCGTGTAGTTGGCGTGTTCCTCTTCTCGTTCCTGACTGTATTGGGGTCGGCTGTCTTTGCATTGGGATCTCATTTTAAGGGCACGACGTACCTGCTACCCCTCATGCTGACCGGACGACTACTGTTCGGCTCCGGAAACGGATCCCTCACCAGTATGACATCGAATGATAACTAACTTACCGATATTTAGTTTCCAAATTCCAGTCTTGGTGAACACATTTCCATTACTTCAACATGGCATAGTGCAATATCAGATCTCCAAGAAAGATCATAAAGTTAAAAAATAAACACAAAAAACACTTTGGTTTGACATCGCCAAAGCATTAGCAAATATAAGAAACGCATTTCTAAAATTACGATGAAGTTGTATTTAAAGTGCCTCTCTCTGTGTCTCTCAGTCGTACAGAATCGCATCACGGCGTTCTGGTTCCGAGGAAAGGAGCTGGCGCTTGCGTTTGGACTGACGCTGGCGTTCTCCCGCTTGGGCTCAGTTCTGAACTTTTTCTTTACACAGAGGTTCGAGTCTCAGTACGGGATGCAGTGGACGCTGTGGGGAGGTCAGAAACATCACACATCAACACACAAACGCAACTAGACTATAGATTTGATTTGATGTCTTACGGCCTGTGTGTACAGGCACAATCCTGTGTGTTCTTGGCTTCCTGTCGGCTATAACCGTCAGTGTTCTGGATAAGATGGGAATGAAGCAACTGGGATTGGATGGAGTCATACAGGAGGAATCACGAAAAGTGGTGAGACAGGAAGAGGGAAAGATGCCCAAAAAGATGAAAGTGAAAAGAGATGAATGCCACTGAAAACTGATATATTTAAAGGAAGAGTTCACAAAAAAAAATGAAAATTCTCTCAAAACATTTACTCACCTTCATGTCATTCCAAACACATATGAATTTCTTCAGTGGAACAAAAAAATAAGACATTTTGGAGGAATATTTAAACAGGTCTTGCCATACAAGACAGTCTATAACAATAAACACACACACAAAAAAAAACGCCATAAAAGTATCATAAAAGTGGCCCATATGACTCTGCGGTATATACCAAGTCTTCTGAAGCCATACGGTAGCTTTCTGTGAGGAACAGACCCAAATCTAAGTCATTATTGACCAATATTCACTAATAAATCTTTGCATCTAGCTTGGGTTTATTCTGCGTTTGCATTGCAAAAATGGTATGTGCAACAACAGTTTTATAGCTCCTAAAAGGACAAAAAACGCCAAAAAAACTCCATAAAAATGGCCCATATGACTCTGCGGTATATTCCAAGTCTTCTGAAGTCATACGGTAGCTTTCTGTGAGGAACACACCCAAATTTATGTCAATATTGACCAGTATTCACTAATAAATCTTCACGTTTTTCCAGATTTTGTCTACTTTTACATCTAAAATGTAATTAAGGTATGTCCAATGACAGTTTATAGCTTCTAAAAGGACAAAAAACACCAAAAAAGCTCCATAAAATATCATAAAAGTGGCCCATATGACTCTGCGGTATATTCCAAGTCTTCTGAAGCCATACGGTAGCTTTCTGTGAGGAGCAGACCCAAATCTAAGTCATTATTCACTAATAAATCTTTGCGTCAAGCTCACATGTGCTCTACATTTACATCTAAAATAAAAAAAATGGTATGTTCAATGACAGTTTATAGCTTCTAAAAGGACTAAAAACACCAAAAAACTCCATAAAAGTATCATAAAAGTGGCCCATATGACTCTGCGGTATATTCCAAGTCTTCTGAAGTCAACTATAGCTTTCTGTGAGGAACAGACCCAAATCTAAGTCATTATTGAACATCTACATTTACATCTAAAATAAAAAAATGGTATGTTCAATGACAGTTTATAGCTCCTAAAAGGACAAAAAACGCCAAAAAAACTCCATAAAAATGGCCCATATGACTCTGCGGTATATTCCAAGTCATACAATAGCTTTCTGTGAGGAACAGACCCAAATCTAAGTCATTATTCACTAATAAATCTTTGCGTCAAGCTCACATGTGCTCTACATTTACATCTAAAATAAAAAAATGGTATGCACAACAACAGTTTTATAGCTCCTAAAAGGACATAAAACACCAAAAAAGCTCCATAAAAGTATCATAAAAGCGGTCCATATGACTCTGCGGTATATTCCAAGTCTTCTGAAGTC
The DNA here is from genome assembly GCA_032164185.1 of Moxostoma hubbsi. Taxonomy (NCBI): domain Eukaryota; kingdom Metazoa; phylum Chordata; class Actinopteri; order Cypriniformes; family Catostomidae; genus Moxostoma; species Moxostoma hubbsi. The sequence goes on along the minus strand of JAVLUX010000033.1, from coordinate 34,092,567 downwards.
AACTATAGCTTTCTGACCCAAATTTAAGTCCCAATATTAACTAATATTCACAAAAAAAAAAATATTC
>JAVLUX010000033.1:34077500-34087500 GCA_032164185.1 Moxostoma hubbsi | reverse complement strand
AAATGAATTAATAATGTGCATTTTGCAATCCGGGTATTTTATGAAACAAAAATAAAGTTTGTGACACCAACTTTCTTATTTGTATTATTATTATTATTATTTATTTATTAATTTTTTTTTTTTTAGATCTTCAGTGTACAGTTATTATTTGTACAAATAATAATAAAAAAGATTTTAAAATAGCCACAAATAATACATTTTTAAAGATATTCTGTATCTTAACATATTCTTATTTTTAAATATTTATATATATTTTCATAATTTCTAAGTTGTAAAGTATATTTTATATTTTTTTTATATATTTATAATTATTTTTATATAATATAATTGTTTTTTTTGTATATTTTATAATCTATAATAATGGATTGAAGAGGGATATATTTATAAAATATATAATTTATTTTAAGTGTACAGTTATTTTTTGTACAAATGACAAAAAGGATTATAAAATAGTCAAAAATAATATTTTGCATAACTTTAATATTAAACATTCTTATTTATAAATATGTATAAATATATTACATCATATTTCAATTGTAAAATATCTTGTATATTTATTTATAAAATATTTTGATCTATTATAATTTTTTAATGTTTTCCATATATAATAATAAATTGAAGAGGGATATATTTATAAGATATATATTTTATATTAAGTGTACAGTTATTATTTGTACAAATAAAAATAAAAAATAAACATATTCTTATTTTAAAATTGTAAAATATATTTTATATGTATTATTTATAATTAATTTTTATATATTATATATTTTAGTGTTTTTTGTATATTCTATAATATATAATAAATATTTGATTGAAGAGGGATGTATTTCTAAAATATATTTTTAATATTTGTACAAAAAAGATTTTAGACTAATCATAATGTATTGTATACCTTTAATATTAGACATTTTGTTTTTAAATATTAAAATATATTTTCATAATAATTAAATTGTAAGATATTTTATATTTATTATATATTTATCCAATATTGTTATAAATTATATTTTCGTGTGTTTTTCATATAATTTATAAAATATATTAAATGATATACATTGTATTGGATGTATTTATAAAATATATATTTTATATTGATAAACATATTAAGCATTAAAACCTCAACGTGGCGCTGGAGAGCCGCTCAGGTGGGATTGGTCACTATCTGGGGGCGTTACAAGGATAGTTATACATGATCATAACGCATGATTTATTTCGTGTTCTCGATTTTTCTTTTATATCTAGATTAAAAAATAATATTATGTACAATAATTAAATAAGTATACATGCTGCCTTTTAGTTTGAAAAAGTTCAGTTTACGCCGTGCACTGTCAACCTACCTTGATTCTTTTTGTTTCGCAAAATAAATCACTGTTCTGATTGGACTCTAACCGCTCATGGTGGGCGTGGCCAATTCCTCTGATTGGTTATAGTTCGTGTCAGTCATAGTGTGCCCCGCCTCTTTAATTCCTCCGTGTGTGTAATGTGTATTAATGTGTGTTTGTGAGCGCACACGGACCCGTGTGATCAGCTGTGACCGTGGGAAACGGACCCAGACGTGCAAAAATCCGCATTTGAGCTGGAAACCGTCAAGAAAAGCCACATTAAACCACATCATGGAGTTTAAGGATTCTTGTCGTCACGCATCGCTCAAAGGTTCACCGGAAGCCGTGAGCTAGTATAAAGTAAACAGCTTCTCTTGAGCGCTGTTTACTTTGCGTGTTTTTGTATAAGTTTGCCATATTATCCTGGAACTCGTACTGTAACGCATCAGCGCGCGCCCGTGTGCCTGCGGGGGAGCGGGGACGCGCACGAACCGAAGCCCCCCCGACAGAACTCAATCCAGGAGACCTCGGACCGTCAGCCTAGAACACCCGGGGATGGACAGTCTGGGTCGGGCTGGGCTCTTATTTACACTGGAGTTTTGGCAAATTAAATCTTGAAAAATAATTTTAAAATAATTATATGTAATTATCAAAGCTGGAGAATAACGTGTAAGCACTTTTGGTGGTAAATTAATAATACTAATAATAATAATAATAATAAGTATTATTATACTTAGCATCTTTTTAACCCTACGAGTGGGTCCTGTTGGTATTGGTGTAAATAATTATTTCTCCGAGTTTGTGATGAGGCGAACCGGAGGTCGGACTGCAGCACGCGGGGGAGGACTCTCCGGTGGAATTGTTGCGCAGCTTTTAAAATAACGGGAAAACGGATCACGGACTGAGACGCACTCATGGCACAGAGTATGTCTACGAAAGATAACGCCTGCCGCAAATTCCAGGCCAATATTTTCAACAAAAGTAAATGCCAGAACTGCTTTAAAGCGCGAGAGGCACACCTGCTCACAGATGAAGACGTCACACAGGTAATATCGCTAAAATGACAAAGTACCACCAAACCGCTTCAAAAACACACTAATACAAGTAACATGGTAATACCGCGGTATTTGTGTACATTTACCCCTGCAGAACCATGTTGGCGTGTTGCACATTGGTCTGTCTAGACTCTAGGTAGACAGCTGCTATTTCATTTTATGTCAGCCTACAAGAAATGCCATGATATTACCATGCTTTGGGACATGCCACTCTGGCAAAGCCATGTTTATTATCCATGATATACTTTGAAGTATCCTGGAGGACCATGTAAATACCTGGCACATTTTGACATTCATAGGACATCTCAAAATGGCTAATTTTACCTGTCACTGTACTTTTTTGAACAAGTAGGACACATGTTTGTAACTAATAACATTAGTAGTTATTAGTCCAGTAGATCTGAACTTGTAAGTTTACTGTTTAGTAGCTTTGAATAGTAGTGTCATCTTTATTACTAATTAGCAATTAATGGTGCAGTTTGATGATAGCGTCAGATAAATGACTAGTTAGTAACTAGTAGTAATTGGGCTTTGGGTTAAGTTGTGAACATGTGGTCTAAATTTGACATGTCAAGTTTTAGGCTCATAACTCAAAATAAATGTATTTTTCTTAAAAATCTATAGACTTAAGCTGCGTTCACACTGCCAGCGACACGCATCGACAAAACGACCTCATCTCATTAATTTTCAATGAGAGCTGGCGACCATTGGCGATCGGATGTGGGCGTGTCCAGCGATGCGACAAAGTTGAGATATGTTTAACTTTATGCAAATGAAGAGCAACTTTTGGTAGCGTCAGCCAATAGGAGAGAAGATGGTAGAGCTCACGTGATCCGAATATTTTAATAATAATATTTATTGTAAAGAAACAGTTCGGTTTAGACTCCATACACACCACTAGCGACCTAACCGCCCGCCACTGGCGACATGCAGCGACAAAGTAGCTTGCAGTGTGAACGCAGCTTTAATATCTAAAACTAATCTGAGTTAAGTCTACTTGTATCTAGCTACCTTTTTGGAAATTTGGAATGCCCAATTCCCACTACTTATTAGGTTCTTGTGGTGGTGCAATTACTCACTTCAATCCGATTAGCGGAGGACAAGTCTTAGTTGCCTCCGCTTCTGAGACCGTCAATCCGTGCATCTTATCACGTGGCTTGATGTGCATGACACCGCGGAGACTCGCAGCATGCTAGCTCATGCTACTCTCCGCGATCCACGCACAACTCACCACACGTCCCATTGAGAGCGAGAACCACTAATCGCGACCACGATGAGATTACCCCATGTGACTCTACCCTCCCTAGCAACTGGGCCAATTTGGTTGCTTAGGAGACCTGACTGGAGTCACTCAGCACACCCTGGACTCAAACTCGCGACTCCAGGGGTGGTATTCAGCGTCAATGCTCGCCGAGATACCCAGGCCCACTGCATCTAGCTGCCTTACTCACGAGTGAGGTATCTCACTATGGGTAACGCCTCGGGCGCGGCCAATCCTGGAAGCACAAATAACACCCAGTCAGTTGACAGACCAGTCACAGCAGTGATGAGGGAGTCCGACCTCCCTATATAAACCACTGTCATAGGTGCCTACTTCATTCTCCACCTATCTCTTCTCCATGCAACTGCAAGGAGGGAAGTGTGGCGAGATACCAGAATCATTTGGTATCTCGCTATGGGATATAGCCAACTCCCGTATTGCATATATGCTGTCCTAAAGAGACCGTCAGCCAACTTGTAGTGTCCATTGTACACCCACTCAATCAATTTGCAAAGAATGGATTGGGGGGACAAAATAACACACTTTGTTGATATGTGTATATTATTGTTATTTTTTTTAACACATTGGCATATTGACTCCCTACCCCAAGGATTGAATGAGCCAATGACGGCTCTGTGGTATCCAGTCTATAAAATTGGACAAAAGTGTGAGGCGACGCCAAACTCGCAGCTGCACAAATGTCCTTGACTGAAATGCCTTGAAACAGCACCCATGAGGTAGCCATGCCTCTGGTAGAATGAGCTCTCAAGCCCTCTGGAGGTTGCAGCCCCAGACTATTATAACTTAATAGCCTCTACTACCCAATGAGACCAGCGCTGTCGCTATATGGGTCAGTCCTTGCAGGTATCAGCCCAAGAAACAAAAAGCTGATTACTCTTCCTCTATGCCTTCGTTCTTTCCATGTACGAACGAAGAATATGACCTGGACACTAACAGTGTAGCCGCTCATCCTCTGGCGAGGAAATAGGCGGCAGGTAAATAGTTAGCCAATCCACGAGTCGCTCGCCTAAGGCACAAAGGCTAGTTTTAAGAGACACTCTCGATAAATCCATAGCAAAGCGCATACAAGAGTGATAAACTGACAAAGCATGTAGTTCACTAACCTGTACTACATGCCAATAATATAGCTGCCTTTAGCGAAAGGAGCTTTCATCTGGCTCAGATGGAGGCTGAGATGGCTCAGATGGAGGCTCAGGACCTCAGACAGATCCCATGATGGAACCAGTGCTTTTGACACCCTGTTCAAATGTCTTGCGCCCCTCGTAAACCTGAAAATAAGCGGTTGTTGACCCATTGTATTCAAGTCTACCACATGGCAGCGAGATGAATCGTGATGGTAAAAAAAGGCCCTGCCTTTATTTAAAAGATCCATGCACAAAACATCTGCCACTGAACATAAAGGAACAATGTGTCTGTGTGGACACCACTGCTCAATCACATCTACGGCAGCTCGCCCGTATCTCTCCCACAGCTGACTCGCCACTCGAGGGTGAAGTCTCAATTCTCCGTAAAGAGGATTCCCACTGGACAGGAGTCATCACTCCTGGAACACACGTCGCCTGTAATGAGAGAGCACCACTCCACACAATCAGTTTTTGTGCCAGACTGTGTAGCCGCTGTGAATGCATGCCCCCCTGTCTATGTATGCCACTGTTGTCGCATTCTCCGATCTGACTAGGACATTGTGGCCTTGAAGGAACTGTTCAAAGTCCTTCAATGCTAGAAACACTGTCAGTAACTCCAGAAAGTTTGTGCACGTTCTTTAGTGATGTGAGGCAAAACCCATTCACTATTCTGCCTTTGCGCACGCAGACCAACCTGTGAGTTACGCATCTGTCGTCACCACTTTCCTCAGAGAGACCGCCCCAAAGGAGTTCCCCTGTGAAGGATGGCAGGGATTCTCCAGTGACCGAAAGCGAGCATCCCATCTGACATCACTCTTATTTAAGTGACTGCGAGGACAAATGCTGAGCTGCAATCCAGTGCTGAAACTCTCTCAACCGTTGAGGCCATCAGACCCAATAGGCGTAGACGACTTTTCCTACCCTTCCTTTGACAGAAACGCTCGATACTTATTGAGTTCAATCTGAGACCCAGATAAATTATTTCCTGTGAGGGCATCAGACATCTCTTCGTCTCATTTATTTTGAATCCCAGTCCTTCAGATAGACTGACGTAAACCAGTCTCTGGGACCAATAAGCTTGGATAGTGTGAGCGTGAACCATTTTAACTTCTACCTTCTGAGGTATTTGTTGAGGCTTCGCAAATCCAGAATGGGACGGAGACCTTGTCCTCTCTTGGGGATGATGAAATACCTGGAGTAAAGGCCCTGATGGCTGTCCTCCAGCAGTACAATCCTTATTGCCCTTTTGCTCCGCAAATTGGCTATTTCCTCCATAAATCTGAGCTGACTCCTCTGCCACTGTTGACATTAACACACTGTTGAACAGAGGTGGTTTTACAGCGAATTGCAGCCAATAACCCTGTTTTATTGTAGATAAAACCCAGGGATGAACTGCGCAAGCACGCCAACTTTCTGCATGAACAGAGAGGGGTCCATTGAAGCTCTCGCTCGTTGATGGTTTTGGGGATTACAGCTCCGAGTCCAGTATTATTTTGTGATTTTATTTTCACACTGCTGTGCCCTTGGCCCACTGCCAAAAGGAGTTATTTTCACTCATGGTTTTTATGCAAACTTTCCTTCTCTCTCTTTGCTGACCCCATGGGTGGATAGGAGAGATGCCCGTCTCTTCTTGTTACTCTTAGGGTTAGACGGACAATGTTTGGCTGCCGCCGCGGTTAAAGGAGCCTTGCTTCTCGACTGTGGCTGTTTCGGCTGTGCCCTCCCTGCCCTGACTCCCTGATATCCCCAGATCATCCATTTTGTGCACATCCAGCGTAGAGTAACCTTTAACAGGCACTCTGTGTGAAAAAGGCTTGTCCCGAAACTGATGCATCTCCACGATGCACACTGGGACGGCTGGAATAAATTGCTTTACCGGGGCAGCACGAGATGGCAGCCATTTGCCATTGTACAGATCCCTCTCTGTACCTTGGCCAGTCTGCTGTGGTGGCCAGTCGATGGAGAGATCCTTGCAGCGGGGGCAGGGGTCTTTCTCACCGGTGGCGGAGAAAAATGGGGAACTCTCTGTATGAAACGGGAACAATGCAGGCAACACTCAGGATTAGCAAGTGTGGCCTGTGCATGCCTGAACACCAGACAGGTGATACAGAGCGGGTGGGAATTCTTCAGCGAGATCATAGAATCACAAGCGCATGGACTGGAGGGATCCATCCCCTTTGCTCCGCTGCTCGGTGAGCTCGCAGATGCCATGACAGAACCCAAACGTTCATGAGGGTGTGACTCCCTCATTACTGCTGTGATTTGATCTGTCAACTGACAGACTGGGTTTTATTGGTGCGTCCAGGATTGGCCACGCCCAAGGCATTACCCATACTGAGATACCGAACGAATGCCATTACTCTATTCAATCACGTTGGCGTGTTCTTTGTCGGCTACTTATGCAGAACAAGCTGAGAACTGTGATAAATTCACTAATTACTTAACCCTCTGTGGCAGGACCGGGTGTGTGATTATACACACCCGGTCCCTTATGTCCTTCGTTTGTGTTTGTGTCGTTTGGGTAAGTTTATACATAAAATATTATTTATATCATCAAGCCGGTTCTCGCCGCCTCCTTTCATCTAAAAAAATCCTTTACACTGGGGCTGAAACCCGGGAAGGAGGAGGGATACGGCGTACTAGAGTTCTCGCCACTACCGGCCACCCCAACAGAGCAGCCGCGGCCGTCTGCCGGGAGACGAGGAGCCCAACCGCCTGAAAGCAGAGGAACGGCCGCCAACCGCGAGGAGAGAAGGGGCTCCTAACTGACCGCCTGGAGCGGTCAGGGCCGCTGCCAGGGGTGGAGGAGTCCCCTACCAGCCGCTGAGACCCCAGCGGGGTCTGAGACCGGGGGAGGGGCTCGCTGCCGACCTGCGGAAGATGGTGCGGGGGAGAGAGATCGTTTATGGACATGTCCGTCGTGTGTGTGTGTGTGTGTGTGTGTGTGTGTGTGTTTGTGTCGTTTGGTTAAGTTTATCATTAAAATATTATTTATATCATCAAGCCAGTTCTCGCCGCCTCCTTTCCCTTAAATTCCTTTACACCCTCCTATTGCGTTCAGAATCTACATACACCTTTTGCGTTCGCGGGTCAATTTTGACCCGGTGGGATTCAAGCTTATAAATCATTCATAACCCGATGGTTTTCATCTAAAACTATATTGTACGTTTTTAACTGTTCATACATGTAAAAATATTGATATTTTTGGCATGTTAACTGACAAATATAAAAGTTATCAATTAATATGCCAATTTGTTTTAAATAATAAAATGTCAAAATTCTTTGACATTTCAAAATACACATTATTGACAGCAAAACCTGTGATGTGAAGGCTTTAATCAACATTTCTGTGAAATTTATGTGGTATGTATGTATATATTTATTATCTACAGGACATCTCCCGGGTCACAAATTACCGGAACGCAATAGGAGGGTTAATTGCTATTTTAATCACAAATAAATCAAGACTAGTTGCATTAATGGTCAATTTCTCTTTAACCCTCTTTAAAACATACAAAACAATGAATAAGTTATACACAGAAGCGAGCAATGGACGTCTCTGATTGGTTTCAATGATCAAATGCTTTCAAGTGTCATGTGGGAAATGAAGTTTAGTAGGTCCAAATTAAGACTGGATCAAAACCCCAGAAGCGCTAAATCATAAACTTGATCAAGCTGCCTAACTTCAGGTTAATCTTGGATCACTAACCCTGAAATAAGAGTACTCTGGTTAAAAGTGTCTTCTAGATGACTAATTAATGGTGTAGTTTGGTGTAGTTTCACCAGTCATAGTGCCGTGACACAAGATTCATCCCATATCAGAATCTCTCTATTTTGGGACCCTGATTCCCGCTCCAGAACTCTTTTACTGTAAGGCTGCCCGCAGCGCAGGGGGTTTTCCACAACAGCCCAACTGTGTCCTTAAAAAATGACCACAGCTAGTTCTCGAATAGATGACTGAGGTGACGTGGCCTCAGTTTCCCATCTGTCTCACTGTGTTGGTTGGATTGTTATCAAAGAATGCAATGATTAGACAAAGAAAGGCAGAATATTTGGATGTGCGGGTGAAACATGCACTTTGAGTTAAGAAAATACTCCAGAATTAAATATTTACTGGTCATTAAACCGTATTTGGTGTTATGTAGACCTATATAGACCTGTAATATATGGTTGTTCCTATAAGAGTGCTGCACCTGTAAGACATTCTTATTGTTATTTTGGCACTCGCATGTTTTTTTGGTGGCTTAATGCAACGAATTGGAACTTGAAAATGTAGGAAAATTCCGCAGAGCTTTGTGTGGAGTTTTGAATGCGAAGATTCCATATGGAACTATCTGACAGTTTGTGTCATCAAATTATAACATATGAATTTCCCGCTGCAGAGCGCGAGAGCAGGCAGGTTATTAATAAGAGGGACATTAAATGAGAAACAAACCGTTGTTCAAAAGTTTTCATTTTGAGCGTGTGGTCTATGACGACTCCTACACTGAAATGGACAAGTTATCCAATCAAAATCGTGACATGTCCTAGTGTGATTTATTAAACCATTAAAGGCTGCAATCTTAGTGTGGATGAGCTGCATACTTTAATGTATAAATCCAACCGTTCATACACTGGAAACTCCACAGAATCTTTTGCGTTGTATGAGATGACCGCGCAGAGCACTAATCCGCAATAAACCACACAGCACACGTAAACTATACATTTATATGATTAAATCACTGTATTTTTGCTTTAATCTCAACTGTATTTATATACACTAACACCAGTAATCCAAGGAGCCGTTTACACGACAAAGTTTTCAACTAAAAATGGAAATTTTGTATGCGTTTTGGCTGTTCTTTTATGCGACAACTGTGTTTTGGGGCCTGAAAACGGGTTTCAAAGTGCACGTTTTTGAAAACGATGCTGTTATCATCTGCTTGTAAACATACAAAAAATGCAAATTTGTGATAACGATGACGTCATGCGCACGTGTATTACGTGTTCAGTCTATAGGCATGCACGCGAGTACTTCAAAACAATGCGCGTGTCACGAACGCCGGTGAAGGCGCCGCCTCAATCGGCCACCGGAGATCTGACTCACCCGAGTATTGACTTATGAACTACATTTCCCATAAGCCCGCATACCTGGTCTGATTACACCACAGCTGCCACAGACTCCAAAACTGTGTCCTACATTTGAGTCAGACTCAAAGGACCGTGTGAAGAGATGAT
>JAVLUX010000033.1:34050000-34072500 GCA_032164185.1 Moxostoma hubbsi | reverse complement strand
CTCTGGATTGAAGCCACAGCAGTCAACGAGAGCCCTGAGTCATTCTTCAATGACATAATCCAATAAAAGTTTATTTTTTACTCCTGGTATTTGCCACAACTTCCGTGTTTGACTTAAGCGGTGACATTGCCAAAGCATTGGTCTTATGCGTCATGTCTTGCTGGAAAGCAAGTGACTAAAGAGAAGGGTCACAATACAGGCTGCATACTTTAGGCTACGTGCATTCATAATTATAATGAGTTTAAATGTTGTATTATCTTCTTTAAAGAAGGAAATGCATAAATGCACAATGAAATATAAAAAACATGTCCAGAGACATCCAAGTAGTCTCCGTGGTTTTGTATTTACCAGGTAATGGATTATTTAATGGGTTTTTTTATTATTATTGCAAAAGTGGTCTTAAGTATTTATTGAATTTACATTCACATTTACATTTATTCATTTCCAGTCATGCTTCCTAAGCAACCAAATTGTCCCGGTTGCTAGGGAGGGTAGAGTCACATGGGGTAACCAAATTGGCCCGGTTGCTAGGGAGGGTAGAGTCACATGGGGCAACCAAATTGGCCCGGTTGCTAGGGAGGGTAGAGTCACATGGGGCAACCAAATTGGCCCGGTTGCTAGGGAGGGTAGAGTCACATGGGGCAACCAAATTGGCCCGGTTGCTAGGGAGGGTAGAGTCACATGGGGTAACCAAATTGGCCGGTTGCTAGGGAGGTTAGAGTCACATGGGGTAACCAAATTGGCCCGGTTGCTAGGGAGGGTTGAGTCACATGGGGTAAACAAATTGGCCCGGTTGCTAGGGAGGGTAGAGTCACATGGGGTAAACAAATTGGCCCGGTTGCTAGGGAGGGTAGAGTCACATGGGGCAACCAAATTGGCCCGGTTGCTAGGGAGGGTAGAGTCACATGGGGCAACCAAATTGGCCCGGTTGCTAGGGAGGGTAGAGTCACATGGGGTAACCAAATTGGCCGGTTGCTAGGGAGGGTAGAGTCACATGGGGTAACCAAATTGGCCCGGTTGCTAGGGAGGGTTGAGTCACATGGGGTAAACAAATTGGCCCGGTTGCTAGGGAGGGTAGAGTCACATGGGGTAAACAAATTGGCCCGGTTGCTAGGGAGGGTAGAGTCACATGGGGTAGCCAAATTGGCCCGGTTGCTAGGGAGGGTAGAGTCACATGGGGTAGCCAAATTGGCCCGGTTGCTAGGGAGGGTAGAGTCACATGGGGTAGCCAAATTGTCCCGGTTGCTTGGGAGGGTAGAGTCACATGGGGTAACCAAATTGTCCCGGTTGCTAGGGAGGGTAGAGTCACATGGGGTAAACAAATTGGCCCGGTTGCTAGGGAGGGTAGAGTCACATGGGGTAGCCAAATTGTCCCGGTTGCTAGGGAGGGTAGAGTCACATGGGGTAACCAAATTGTCCCGGTTGCTAGGGAGGGTAGAGTCACATGGGGCAACCAAATTGGCCCGGTTGCTAGGGAGGGTAGAGTCACATGGGGCAACCAAATTGTCCCGGTTGCTAGGGAGGGTAGAGTCACATGGGGCAACCAAATTGGCCCGGTTGCTAGGGAGGGTAGAGTCACATGGGGTAACCAAATTGGCCCGGTTGCTAGGGAGGGTAGAGTCACATGGGGTAGCCAAATTGGCCCGGTTGCTAGGGAGGGTAGAGTCACATAGGGTAACCTCCTCGTGGTCGCTATAATGTGGTTCTCGCTCTTGGTGGTGTGTGTGTGTGTGGTGAGTTGTGAGTGGATGACGCTGAGAATAGCGTGAAGTCTCCACACGTGCTACGTCTCCATGGTAACACGCTCAACAAGCCACGTGATGAGATGCGTGGATTGACAGTTTCGTTCTCCGCCACCGGGATTGAGGAGTGTCAATTCACCACCACAAGGACATGGAACGCATTGGGAATTGGGCATTCCCCCACACTTAAGTGTTAAGTGTTCCTAACAAAGTCATGTTGAATAATTAGGCTAATGCATTTTTTTAAATAGTCATTAGTTGCAGCCCTAGCTGCAGTAAGTTAGGCCACGTTCACATGAACCCATTTTTTGTTTCCTACCGTCATTGTTTTCCAAATTATGCTGTAATGGAGATACATTTTGGTGGAGGAAAACGGCGCTCTGATGAGATGTATAAATGTAGTTAATTCAATGCTTTTGCCAACAAAAGCAGGTTAGTGACGTGGCCTTTCTTATTTCTGAAATTCTATTTGGTGCCGCTAGTGGTGCAAAAGCATTTCTATGTGTGCCTTTCTTTATCACTTTCATGATTCAGTCATTATTATTCATTGATTTGTTGGTTTATAATGTGTGTGTGTGTGTGTGTGTGTGTGTGTGTGTGTGTGTGTGTGTGTGTGTGTTTTGATTCAGGCGAAACCAATCTATGGCGGTTGGCTGCTCCTGGCACCTGAAGGGACAAGCTTTGACAATCCTCTACACAGATCACGGGTTTGTACATTTCAATTGCTGCTCAGGTCTTTAAAGTAGGGATGCACCAATCTGATACCTGGATTGGTATCGGCTCCGATACTGAAGCTTTTAGATGGATGGGGTATCGGTCAGACCAGCCCGATACTGTGTGTTAGGCATGTTCGTTACGGTCAAGCTCAAAAAATTACATAAAGAACCATAAAAACACCATTAAAGCAGTTCATATGACTCGTGCATTTTATTCAAAGCCACTTAAGATGTGCGATAGTGGCTAGAGCACAGAAGGTAATCAGAAGGTTGCTGGTTCAAACCCCACGGCCACCACCAGTGTGTCCTTGAGCAAGGCACTTAACTCCAGGTTGCTCCGGGGGGATTGTCCCTGTAATAAGTGCACTCTAAGTCACTTTGGTGGTGGTGTAGTGGGCTAAAGCACATAAATGGTAATCAGAAGGTTGCTGGTTGAATCCCCACAGTCACCACCATTGTGTCCTTGAGTAAGACACTTAACTCCAGGTTGCTCCGGGGGGGATTGTCCCTGTAATAAGTGCACTGTAAGTCACTTTGGATAAAAGCATCTGCCAAATGCATCAATGTAAATGTAGATGCTCATTAGTTCGGTTCAATACAGGACGTCCTGCATTTGAATAAGTGAATTAAGCTACTGTGAACTTGCCTACAAACAGACACTTACAGGACGTCCTGGATTTGAATATGTAAATGAAACTACTGTGAACTTGCCTACAAACAGACGCTTACAGGACGTCCTGGATTTGAATATGCAAATTAAACTACTGTGAACTTGCCTACAAACGGACACATACAGGACGTCCCGGATTTGAATATGTGAATTAAACTACTGTGAACTTGCCTACAAACAGACGCTTACAGGACGTCCTGGATTTGAATATGCAAATTAAACTACTGTGAACTTGCCTACAAACGGACACATACAGGACGTCCTGGAGAGTTCAGAATGTCAAAATAAAAGCTTGAGGGTTTAAAAAGTGCACGATTTAAATGGGTGTAATATGTTCCCGCTTTCGAGAGAACTAGGTCGCGAGTACAAGCGGCCGAAATGGGCTTCCTCAGAAGGGTGGCGGGCTTCTCCCTTAGAGATAGGGTGAGGAGCTCAGTCATCCGTGAGGAGCTCGGAGTAGAGCCGCTGCTGCTTTGCATCGAAAGGAGCCAGTTGAGGTGGTTTGGGCATCTGGTAAGGATGCCCCCTGGGCGCCTCCCTAGGGAGGTGTTTCAGGCACGTCCAGCTGGGAGGAGGCATCGGGGAGACCCAGGACTAGGTGGAGAGATTACATCTCCACACTGGCCTGGGAACGCCTTGGGGTCCCCCAGTCAGAGCTGGTTAATGTGGCTCGGGATAGGGAAGTTTGGGGCCCCCTGTTGGAGCTGCTGCCCACGCGACCCGACTTCGGATAAGCAGTTGAAGATGGAAGAATTGCTCCAAACGCTTACTCAAAATCATGGTCACTTTAGTTTTGAAAAATGTGTACTAAAGTGATCGCTCGCCTAGTAATCATTTACTCATCCTCATGTTGTTCCAAATCTGACTTTCTTCCATGGAACTGAAAAGGAGATTTGTCCGCATCAGTCACCATTCACTTTCATTGTATGGAGAGAAAAAATGCCATGAAAATGAATGGTGACTGAGACTGACATGGGGTTGGAATGACATGGGGTGTGTAAAAAAAAAAAAAGAGAATTTCCCTTTTATGGTGAACTATTTCTTTAAAAACACAGCATTAAAATGTCTCTTCTGCATTGACCATTATGGCAAAAGAATGTTTATAGATCGAAATTCTCCCTCATTTATAGAACATTAGAGATGTTTGTTATTTATACAGAGACATAATTGATGCTTTTCAGGGCATTTGAAGGAGATGCACAATGTTCTGTTAGTGTGTATGAGTGAGTGGGCAGAGGAGTTGCTGACTCACTCTCGGTTGGTCTCAAGCTGAGCTCGTGAGAATCGGCAGCAGAGGGAGTTTGTGGGATGGGAAACGATTCAACACCAAACAGGAAATCACAGATTGACAAATAAAATGAAAGATAATAAAAATAACCCAAAGTTACACATTTAACCACAATATTACTGTGTGTGTGTGTGTATATAAACTGTGTATTTTAGGTGAAATCAATCTACATGTGAAAAAACAAAAATCATAATATTAATAACTACAGTTTTTACCAACACAAAATGGGTATCGTTTGAAAGTGTATAAGCTGTACTTTCCAATGCATTTGGACATTATGACCAAAACTGAACAAGTGCTTTGCAATTAGCGAACAAATCAGAAATGTTCCGTTTTGATAATTTATTTAAAAAAAATTGCACTGTACGCATTATTGCAATCAGTAAAAACATCAAACTCATCACATATCCATGTGTCATATGTTGCTGGAAAGCTCTCAAGGAGTAAAATACAACCAGCCTATTTGTTTTACTCACAGATAAAATTATAGGGAGTAATAGCCAAGTACATGTCTTTGACGATTATGTTGGTGTTGCTTATATGCTGCATTTATTCTTATAACTTCACGAAATTTAAACCCATCACTAAGTATCATTACTTAGAGGTGATTATCTTTCAAACGAGTCCACACACAAGATAATCAGATGTATAGATAATTAGATAATCCACATGAAGCACAATGTTACATATGACCACCAGGAGATGGCGCCAAATACAGGAAAGAGGCTCAATGATGACTCAAATGGCACAGAATGAAACTGAATGAGATTTTTATCTTTCAAACGAGTCCACACACAAGATAATCAGATGTATAGATCATTAGATAATCCACATGAAGCACAATGTTACATATGACCACCAGGAGATGGCGCCAAATACAGGAAAGAGGCTCAATGATGACTCAAATGGCACAGAATGAAACTGAATGAGATTTTTATCTTTCAAACGAGTCCACACACAAGATAATCAGATGTATAGATCATTAGATAATCCACATGAAGCACAATGTTACATATGACCACCAGGACATGGCACCAAATACAGGAAAGAGGCTCAATGATGACTCAAATGGCACAGAATGAAACTTAATGAGATGATTATCTGTCAAACGAGTCCACACACAAGATAATCAGATGTATAGATCATTAGATAATCCACATGAAGCACAATGTTACATATGACCACCAGGAGATGGCACCAAATACATGACACAGACTCAATGATGCCTCAAATGGCACAGAATGAAACTGAATGAGATGTTTATCTTTCAAACGAGTCCACACACAAGATAATCAGATGTATAGATCATTAGATAATCCACATGAAGCACAATGTTACATATGACCACCAGGAGATGGCTCCAAATACATGAAACCGACTCAATGATGACTCAAATGGCACAGAATGAAACTCACTCTGTGAAATCTCATGACTAAAATCACGTCATGCTATGCAAACCTTTAGTCATTGTTGTGTTTACATGTGTAATTAGTTCTTATGTACAGTTATTATCTTTTATGTGTTTGGAGAGGCTTTTGTACACTTGGAGACATGTACAATTTTTTATATTTTTAATAAAAAATCATTATTTTTATAATGCTATAACTTTTGATTGCTTTGTCGTATCGACACAATTTTCTCAGCTACAGTTGACATGATTGGGAACAAAACAAGAGCAGTTTATCAGAGCTACCTTATTTACACCCATAGATATATAATGTCAAATAAGAAAAATAAGATATTATGCCGCGTATGCGGTCGATTGAGCAGTTTTTAAGTTCAAATTAAAAATGCATCTCGAGACCGCCGCATTCTGTTCCATTCCTTGCGCTGCATGTAGCTTTCAGTCTAATATCGGCCAAGAAGGCACGGTTATTTGCCAAATGCCAATAATCTAAAACGACGAATTCCAGCCAATTACTTAGCCTGGCCGAGTTCCCTTTATTTAAGCTTATTACAGTATCTCTAAAGCAGTCAGACATCACTATGATGTACTGGAGACTTTTCTGAGTTCTGTACGTCATTGAGTAACAGATGCGGATGTCACTAGATTTACAAGATCATTTCACTCATGCAGTGTTGATTTCTTCTTCTGCAGAAATGGCAAAGACGCTTTTTCCTCCTGTACGAGCATGGACTGCTGCGTTATGCACTGGATGACATGGTGAGTGTGTGTGAAATCTTAAAACATGTCTGCCATTGTTCTTTCTCTGTCCGCATGTATAAGACCGGCCTTCAGGGTGTTATATATTGTGTGTTGTGTTTGACTCGATGTGCTTCTTTGCATTTGTTTCTAGTCTTTCATCTCTTTTTCTCTGCGAGGAGTGAACAGTGATAGACAGAAAAGATGAAGCAGTTTGCTTTATTTGCATTCATGCTGTTTGTGATTGTTAGTAAGCACCACTTCAGCCCACATGTGACCAGGAGCGCTTTTTGTATGTGTTTTTCAACAAAATGAACATGAAGTTCTTCATTAATGGATGCAGGAAGCCAGGCAAGGTTTGACCCGGCTCCTGTGATGCTGATCTGCATGCGTACAGTGCTCCATGTGGGCGGGTGAAGCTGTGCTACATCCTTATAGCTACCCACAATCCATCTGTGCCTACTTCCCTCCCACACTCGTAACAGGGACAAAACGTGTACACTGCTCAAATCTGTCATTCTGTAGATGAGCACACAGAGCGCAGAAAGAGTGAGCGAGAAGTGCAAATAAGAATAGTATTTAACAAGGGAGGGGTGCGTTTCTCTTGAATATATTGACGTTGCACAAACACACACGAATGGTTTATATGCATGTATTTTAATATCCAGTCGGGACATTTTGGACGAAAAATTTCTGTCCTGTGTTTGAAATAAAATGTTGTTTTTCTTGGAGGTTGATTCAGTGAATATCAGTGCAGGAAACTGTTTATATGCGAGTTGTTGTTTGTTTTTCAAATGCGCACAATGACACATGAAAATGTCTCTGATGCAGATGGTTTTGACAGAGTGTGTTGTTGGCTGCAGCAGGGTGGTCCCGTCAGAAATGGGTGCTGAAGCACTAAAATAATCTCATGAGAGGTGAAGATGTCTGGTGTCGACTGGACGCTCTCTCGGAGTGTGTTGAGAACGCAAGAACACATTCTGAGCATCTTACAGTGTTTATAGCTGCACTTCATCATGAGTGTCCATAATGGCTGCTCAATACAATATAGAAGGCAAAATAGTGTGAATCTCACAAAGCTTGTTTTGAACCCAAAATATTCCTATTTAAGCTCATTTTCCACCCAAATTATTAATATGGGAGAAAGTCATCTTACTGTATTTTGCAAAACATTCATATTTAAATGTATAGTAGTATAATATAATTTATAATATTTATATTTAAATGTATAATTTTTGTCATATTTATACACCATGTTAAGATTGGTTGGATTGCCATTTATTATATTTTTAATTAAAAAAAAATTCATTACAATAATTTTAACAGTAAACATTACTGTTACAGTAATTAGACTCATACATTTTTATAATAATAACTTACTTTCTGTGTTTCTGAACACAAATGGAGAAATTGTGAATAATGTTGTGCTCAGTGATGTCACAATGGCAGTTTATGGTGACCACGTCTTCAAGCTTCAAAAGAACACAAAAGTATCATTCAGAAGTCTAATTAATTATTCATGAGACTCATGATTGCTGCGTGGATGCCGCGGTGAATAGAGTGAAGCCTCCACACGCGCTACGTCTCCACGGTAACGCGTTCAACAAGCCACGTGATAAGATGCACGGGTTGACGGTCTCAGACGTGGAGGCAACTGAGATTCGTCCCCCACCCGGATTGAGGCGAGTCACTTCGCCACCATGAGGACTTGGAGCACATTGGGAATTGGGCGTTCCACATTGGGGAGAAAAAACAGCTTTAATAATTTAATTAATTAAATTTTAAGCATTTATATAACATTGATTTCAATCAAATTTGGAGGTTTGTGTCTTTTAGTTCATGTCTGTTAGCTTTGAGCTCATCTATATGCAAGTATACTCCTAAAAGTTGACAAAATGAATTTTTAGCACATAAAAGTTTAATATTTTCCTGGAAAACAGACCAAAAAATATTTCTGGCATTCCTGTTTTAATAGGTAATACATCAACGTAAGAAAGAAATGGCATTTGCAGTACATTAACTTCCATAATGTGATGTTTTTCCGAGTGAGAAAGCATGCTAAATACAGTTGACTGCACTGCACTATTAGTTGTTGATGCATTTGACTATTTTTTTCCAATCTGTCTGTCTCGACCGTAGTTGCTCCCACCAGGCCTGCTGTCAAAAATGCTGTCTAGGTAGGCAGCTCACTAGTGTTGACACGCAGCCATAGTTTTATTTTAAAAAATACACTGAGAACTGATGTTTGACAGGAGTTTCATTTCAGAAGTTGTTCGTAATTTATTTCCCTAATTTATATTCCCAAGTTGATGCTCAAGACCCTCTCTCGCTCTTCTCACTCCCTCCTCTGCGGTCCGCCCCCATTGGACTTCATCCACTGGAAAGAGAGAAAGCAAGAGAGATTAAGAGAAGTGTAGGAGGAAAGAACAGGATGAGAGAAAGATTAGAAAGACAAGCCTGGGTGCTATTTTCAGACCAGTTGCATCTGCACAAGTGTGTACGAATGCATTGTGTGTGTGTGTGTGTGTGTGTTTGTGTGTGTTGTGATTTTAGAAGTGTAGTTATTGACCATACACATGCTGCACAATGCATGACCTCAATGACCCCAATCCATTAACACACATATGGGCCCCTGCGGTTGACCTGTGAGCCGGTCAAGGGTTACCGCTGTGGGCATCAGACGCTGGCAGAGTTGAGTTTGCCAAACACAGGTTCAGCAGTCTCTTTGTGTCGTGTGAAACGCTCAGTCAGTCGGGCAGAGTTCCCAGAGGCACCTCTCTGCTGACAGATTAAACTATAATGGCAATTGACTATTAAAGTAGCTTCTTAAGTCGCTTTATAGGGCTGCGTAATTCATCGCAATGGCTCAATCACAGCAAGCGACAATTTTATTCACGTTTTATTCTCATGTTTAATTCGCCATTCTGATTGGTGCACAGCTGAGGTCTTGCCAATCAGAATGCGGCTAAAGCACATAACTGGTAATCAGAAGGTTGCTGGTTCGATCCCCACAGCCACCACCATTGTGTCCTTGAGTAAGACACTTAACTCCAGGTTGCTCCGGGGGGATTGTCCCTGTAATAAGTGCACTGTAAGTCACTTTGGTGGTGGCGTAGTGGGCTAAAGCACATAACTGGTAATCAGGAGGTTGCTGGTTCGACCCCCACAGCCACCACCACTGTGTCCTTGAGTAAGACACTTAACTCCAGGTTGCTCCGGGGGGATTGTCCCTGTAATAAGTGCACTGTAAGTCACTTTGGTGGTGGCGTAGTGGGCTAAAGCACATAACTGGTAATCAGGAGGTTGCTGGTTCGACCCCCACAGCCACCACCATTGTGTCCTTGAGTAAGACACTTAACTCCAGGTTGCTCCGGGGGGATTGTCCCTGTAATAAGTGCACTGTAAGTCACTTTGGTGGTGGCGTAGTGGGCTAAAGCACATAACTGGTAATCAGGAGGTTGCTGGTTCTACCCCCACAGCCACCACCACTGTGTCCTTGAGTAAGACACTTAACTCCAGGTTGCTCCGGGGGGATTGTCCCTGTAATAAGTGCACTGTAAGTCACTTTGGTGGTGGCGTAGTGGGCTAAAGCACATAACTGGTAATCAGAAGGTTGCTGGTTCGACCCCCACAGCCACCACCACTGTGTCCTTGAGTAAGACACTTAACTCCAGGTTGCTCCGGGGGGATTGTCCCTGTAATAAGGGCTCTGTAAGTCGCTTTGGATAAAAGCGTCTGCCAAATGCATAAATGTAATCATTATTTTTTTCACAACTATCTACGTAAACTGCAAAACGGCAAAAATGTGACTTAAGATCAATTGTGAACAACATATAGAATCGGGGACCAGTTACAGCGACTCAGATATACTCTTTTTCTCTAGTACATTCACATACATTATGAACCTAAAATCTTGATTTTTGGGAAAAACAAAAAGTAGAAATGGAGTTTATGAACTTTATTTGTCACCTACCCTTATATAACCAGCATACATTTTCAACAAATAGTAAAGAACGTCTCGCTCATGTTTTGCGCTAATTTGCAAAATAAAAAAACAACAACAATAATACCTTTATTATATACGCGCCTTTCAAAGACACTCAAGGACACCTTACAACATAGAGGCAAATCAATAAAATACAAAGCAAACATACAAACTGTCACGATCCACTGTTGTCTTCCCTGTCATCTCTCCCGGACTACACTTCCCATAATTCCCTGCTCTCATCACTGCCATCAGTCTTTCATTGTCCTCACCTGTGTTTAATTTAATCATTATCCTTTGTGTATTTAAGGCCTGTTGTTTGATCATTCGTTGTCAGTTGTTGTATGTATTCAGACCTCCCGTGATTTGACCCTGACCCTGATCCTGTTCTCCGTTATGTTTTCCCATCGTGGTTGTTTTATTTGTTCCTGTGTAAGACACATGGCAGTGATGAGAGCAGGGAATTATGGGAAGTGTAGTCCGGGAGAGATGACAGGGGAGAAACACAGGCCAGACAACAGTGGATTGTGACACAAACATACAATTATATAAAAAATTAATAAATTTGTAACAATGACCATAAATGTGAATGCATGATTGTCTTGGCGTGTGATGGGAATGTTAAAATAACAAATATATATGAAGTGTTTCATTTTATGCAGCATCAAACACATAAAAGATGAAATGTCACTGGTTGTAGAGCAGACTCGAAACAACTCGCTATCTCGCAACTTGCCGATTAAATATGGCGGAGGGGGTCTGGGTGGCTCAAAGGTAAAGACGCTAGCTACCACCCCTGGAGTTTGCTAGCTCGCTAATTTGAATCCCAGGTCATGCATGACTCTAGCCAGGTCTCCTAAGCAACCAAATTGGCCCGGTTGCTAAGGAGGGTAGAGTCACATGGGGTAACTATAATGCGGTTCGTTCTCAGTGGGGTGCGTGGTTAAAAATGTAACTGATTGACAGCCCTAGTTTCAAGTCGTCTGAACTCTTTCAATGTTTTAGTGGCGTTCACCTACACTGCTTTTAAAGTTTGCCCAACTAAGTTGTATTCTAGTGGGGTTGACGCGTGACCATTAGTGGGAATGGAAGTCTGCTTAACAAAGAATATCTTGTTCCACACACTCAATTTTCTGAGCCAAATAAACACACTATATACAGATGGATTTTTGGACCAGTCAGACTTTGTTGGCGCTACCCAATATAAATCCCATAGAAACCAATCGGCCAACAAAACGTCCTGTTGCTCAATGCTTCTCACGAAAGAACGATTTGATCACTTGTGGTCTTGTGGCATCGTCCCTGGTTGGGACATGGTGTTGGTGAGGAACGTTTTATGGCTTGCAGTCAGGCCTGTGGTCCATAACGAAGACCAAAAAAACAACCGTCCCATAAACTTGAATGATGTTCCTCCACCTTAGCATTCTTATTTGCAGCTCATCTGTCACCAGTGGTTTTGAAACCGAGTAAACAATCAGCTGAAAATGCAACTTTGAGAAAGACGCCAGTTCTTTTTGTGAGTGCCAGTGTTACTCTTCTAAATTGAGTATGTGTGTGTTGCTTGGCCACTGTTTCTGTGTGTGTCAGTCTTTCCTGTTGAAAGAGTTATTTTGTGTGTAAGCATGAATGCTGGCTGCACAACAAAGAAGGAATTTTGTAACTCCTCAAGAACAGAAAATTATAGTGAGATGTTGTAGAACGACAAGGAACGACAAGGAGAGAATAACGAAGAGGGTGAACCGGTTTGCGGTGGTTGTGTAGGTGAGGGATGTCATCTGCCAACGTTCACGCACACACATACACTTTTACCTATTTATCTAAATGAGGACATACTGGGGACGAATTCACTAAAATAACACTTTTGCATTTTTAGAATTAAAAAAACAAACGTTTCTTTATTTATGAATGGACATCGATTTAAAGCAACACACGATTTAGCCAAAATATGAGAACCACAAATGTCTTCCCTAAGTTCTCCATACATACAGTCATGTGAAAAAGAAAGTGCACCCTCCTTGAATTCTATGGTTTTACATATCAGGACATAATAAAAGTCATCTGGTCCTTAAAATTAGGTAAATACAACCTCAGATGAACAACAACGCATGACATATTACACCGTGTCATGATTTATATAACAAAAATAACGCCAAAATGGAGACGCCATGTGTGAAAAACTAAGTACACCCTTACTGCATGCATAGGAATTAAGAGGCGAAGTAGTAGCCAGGTGCTGCTAATCAAATGCCCTTGATTAATTGATCAACGGCAAGTGTGGCCACCTCTATAAAAGCCGAAGGTTTAGCAGTTTGCTGGTCTGGAGCATTCAGGTGTGTGCTAACACAATGCTAAGGAGGAAAGACATCAGCAATGGTCTATTAGGGAAGCAATTGTTGCTGCCCATCAATCTGGGAAGAGTTATAAGGCCTTTTCCAAACAATTTCAAGTCCATCATTCTACATTGAGAATGAGTGTAAGTGGAAAACATTAAAGACAGCTGCCAATCTTCCCAGGAGTGGACGTCCCAGCAAATTCACCCCAACGTTAGACCATGCAATGCTCAGAGAAATTGCAAAAACCCAAGAGATACATCTCCGACTATACAGGCCTCAGTTAGCATCTTAAATGTTAAAGTTCATGATCGCACAGTTAGAAAAAGGCTGAACAAGTTTGGCTTGTTTGGAAGGGTTGCCAGGGTAAAGCCTCTTCTCTCTAAAAGAACATGGCAGCACGGCTTAGGTTTGCAAAGTTACATCGGATCAAACCACAAGACTTCTGGAACAATGTCCTTTTGGACAGACGAGACCAAAGTTGAGATGTTTGGCCATAATGCGCAGCGCCACGTTTGGAGAGAACCAAACGCAGCATATCAGCACAAACGCCTCATACCAACTATCCTGCACGATGGTGGAAGGGTGATGATTTGGGCTTGTTTTGCAGTCATTGAGTCGACCGTGAACTCCTCTGTATACCAAAGTATTCTAGAGTCAAATGACAGCTAAAGCTTGGCAGAAATCGTGTCATGCAACAGGACAATGATCCCAAGCACACCAGCAAATCCACAACAGAGTGGCTGAGAAAGAAAAGTATCAAGGTGTGTCAATGTCCCAGTCAATGTTCAGACCTCAGCCCGATTGAAATGCTGTGGCGGGACCTTTTTGTGCTTGCCAATACCTAGTGATGGCAAAACGAAGCAGAACACAGCCCAAACCTGTTTAATGACAACTTTTGGGGCAGCTGTGGCTCAGGTGGTAGAGCGGGTCAGCCACTAATCACAGGGTTGGTGGTTTGATTCCCGGCCCACATGACTCCACATGCTGAAGTGTCCTTGGGCTAGACACTGAACCCCATGTTGCTCCCAATGACAGACTAGCGCCTTGCATGCAGCTCTGCCATCATTGGTGTGTGTGTGTGTGTGTGTGTGTGTGTGAGAGTCACAGTGTAAAGGCACTTTGAGAACCGCTAAGGTTAAAAAGGCGCTCTATAAGTGCAGACTATTTACCATTTGGAGAATCCAACTGCAAATCTTTTAATGAAAGTGTAATCTATTAAATGTAATCTACAAATCATTAAATAACACAAGTGTCTATAATCAGGCCAATTAACTATCATTCTACCTGTTTCATGATATACACATTGTTTGTCATACTTCAGCAGTTGCATCAGCAGTGACGTGGACCCTTTGTGTCTCCCCTATTTTATGGTCCAGGGGATCCCATAGGTTTTCCTCCCCATCATCTCCCTCTCCTTCTGCTGAAGTTGATGCTGGGATGATTCCAGTGTAGCTGGAATTGTGTTGTGTTGGACCTTGCAGCAACCGTGTCCTTCAGTGCATGCCTTGAAGGAAGCACATATGTTGGGTCAAGCTTCTTGAAGAATGCCCTGAATCCCTCATCCTCGACCTCTGAGAATGTCTGAATCCTTGACGATCCATGCCATTTAATCCCTCATCAATGTCCTTTTGCCTCCATGATAAAAATGTATAACATCATTACTTATTAAACTGTGAAGTTCTTAATTTGCCTTTTATATGCACACAGCTTTAGGATTTTAGAGGCCCTAGAAAATTCAGTGTAGACAATATATCTAAACATCTCATCTATGTACACCAGCAGTTCCAGATCCAGCTGATGTGTGCCCATCAGATAAAACATTAGGGTTGTTGAAGCACAGGTGTCACAACATCGAGGAAATATTATTGTGATTTTGACAACTATTGCTCACAAATCATGCACTTTACAAGATTGCTATGAAATGTGTTGTCCAAAAAAACGTCAAATCGCTAAAGTCCTTGCCTACGCAATAACCTAAAACATCTGTCCGTTTTTATTTCTTTTTGTTTATTTTTTGAGGGATTTCACGTCATGTGATCAGCAAGACGTCTTGAGGCAAGCACTGATCATGGATCAGTCCAAACACTATTGAATCATTTCAGTTATAGTAACCAATATTATAAAACTGACCCGAGATCAGTTGAACCCCTATGAGACGGGTTCACTCCCGCTAGCGACGAACCACCGAAATGACGCAATTTGGCCGGTTTGATACGCTCTCCAGAGCATTGGTTCGAAACTAATGATTCGTAAAGGTTTCGAAGCTTTATGAAGCGTGCTTCTAAAATGTCCCGTTTAAACTCCATATCAGCTGTTTATTTCAACATTATCATCAAACAAATGAAAAAGTATATCAATTAATTTTCAACATTATATTGTATTATTTTATCAAATGAAGTGCTTGTATACAGACCCTCACAGCACAATCCTAAATGCAACATTGGAGTTATTTTTGTCATACTTTTTTCATTTAAATTGGGCTTTTATTTGGGTGGAAGTGTTTCTGAGTTGTTATGACCAAGGAGCTCTGATGTAATGACGGCAAATTCCCAATCCGGGAAAAAGGTGGTTGCTACGTGACACAAAGTGATGATTAAACCGCAAAAGACAACCATTTAAATAAATAAATATGTCGTTTGTATATGACTCCTATTATGAGTCATAAATGGGCAGTGGTGGCTCAGTGGTTCAGGCTCTGGGTTACTGACCAGAAGGTCGTGGGTTCAAGCCCCAGCACTGCCAAGATGCCACTGTTGGGCCCTTGAGCAAGGCCCTTAACCCTATCCTGCTCCAGGGGCGCCGTATCATGGCTGACCCTGCACTCTGACCCCAGCTGGGATAATTGCAATCCCTAATAATTATTGTTATTATACAAGTGTGTGTATCTGTGTGTGTGTGTTTGTTTCAGGCGACCACTCTCCCACAGGGCACCATAAACCTGAATCAGTGTGTGGACGTTGTGGACGGTGAAAGCCGGACGGGACAGAAGCATTCGCTGTGTATCTGCACACCTGATCAAGACCATTACATACGAGCTGAGAGCAAAGAGGTCATACATGGGTGAGTTACACACAAACACACACACACACATGTTGGGTGATGCAGCGGCAGGTGTTCAAACTGTGAGGTCACACGTCATTTGATTTGTATGACATTTTTAACAAAACTCGAAACTTCTCTTTTGAAAAGTATCAAATGATGTGTTTCCAGAACTGAACTGATGTTTAACTGAAACTGATTTTCATAAGCAGTGTTGAGTGTCATTGTAATCAGATTTGGGAGGAAGTGGCAAACTTTCTCTTTGTTCATCGATGGTAAATGCTTCCTTGAAGCCATCCGTCTGTGTTATCTCAACTTCACAAACATCTTGTTTGATAGCGGAATGGTAAACAACTACATTACCCATGGTACAGCAGAGAAATATCCACCAATCAGAGAACCGCTGCCAACGAAACCCGCGAAACGTGCCTCGTAGCAACCTCGTGCTCCCATGGCGCGCTGCGAATGACGTAATCGATTCGGTCTCCTTTCATTATCACACTACTTATATATTTGTGCACATTGTACCTATAATCAATAGTTTTATATATTCCCGTCGTTTTTATTCAATGACATCATTCACAATGCATCATGGGATTGTAGTCCGTGCCCTCATGGAAGACGGTAAGTACACAGTCTTGTACGTTTGTCTTTATGAGCAATTTTCAAATACATTTTTGCCTCAAAACAAAGTTTGTGATGTTGTGAGTCACCTCTGAGCTGGTTGGTTCAGTTCATGGCTCACAACTCTTTTATGAAGGATTTTATTAAAAGTCTATGGAAGAAATTAATTCCCGGAAACAAGGCGGCTAAAAAAGGTGGACGGGCACTGTTGCACTCTGTTGACCCTTTGCTAAGCCCCGCCTTGAATAGTTTCTGACCAATCCTGTTTTAGCAACAGTTGCCCCACCACCATTTCTCTGACAAGCTTTTTACAAGGAGAGCCTGTGGGAATAATGTGTATTTGGGTAGTTTCAAGTGGGATTTTATCAGTGATCCAAAATAATTGTAAAAAAATTGTTGTTGCTGGGTCGCTTGTAATTGTGACACGAGGTATCTAGAGAAGATGCACGCAGTGTTTTTTTTCTGTCTTTTTAAAAATATCTTTAATTATTGAGAAGTGCTGAAAGAAAGCCCTGCTGAAGAAAGACAGTCATACACTTCTGGGTTAGCATCAGGATAAGTGAATGAGAGAATTGTCATTTTTGGGTGAACTACCCCTTTAATCACGATTAAGCGGAGATTTTGAAAGTGATGAAATTTGACACTAAATATATTTCTTGTCTTGTCAAAATGCTTTTATTTCCTTCTTAAGAAAAAACAAAACAATGTGTTAAAATATAATGTTTTCTTAGCATTTTGAAAACAAAGCCACAGTATAAAGATAGAAATGCTCTAAAATATGACCAGTTAAACTAACATTAAATGTTTCCCAAAGTCTAAGTGGGAGGTTGACGAATTGAAAGAACTAGTCCCCAAATAGGTGGCATATTCATTGCTGTGTCAAATCAATGAATTGCATATGGTCTTTTATCTTGCATATATATATATATATATATATATATATATATATATATATATATATATATATATATATATATATATATATATATATATATATATATATATGTATGTCTTCAAAAATAATGCCATAAATGGTTTTAATTTCACTTAATGTCTTACAAAGTCCGGTAAACATAAAAAAGCTAAATCAATATTTGGTGTGACCACCTTTGACTTTAAAACAGCACCAATCCTCCTAGATACACCTGGACAGTTATTCTTGGTTGTTGGCAGATAGGATGTCCCGAGCTTCTTGGAGAATTCACCTCAGTTTTTCTATCTAATTTCGGCTGTCTCAATTGCTTCAGTCTCTTTATGTAATCTCATACTGGGACGATGTTCAGTGGGGGCTCTGTGGGGGCCATGACATCTGTCGCAGGACTCCCTGTTCTTCTATTCTAATCGTTTGGGAGTCTAACATGTATATTTCCTGTTGACC
This sequence comes from Moxostoma hubbsi, assembly GCA_032164185.1. NCBI lineage: Eukaryota > Metazoa > Chordata > Actinopteri > Cypriniformes > Catostomidae > Moxostoma > Moxostoma hubbsi. The sequence continues at coordinate 34,054,582 of JAVLUX010000033.1, read as the reverse complement.
CACTAAAGCTGAAGATATAAATAGCCCTCTTAAGACTTATGTGGCTAAGACTTCGGCATAGTGCTATATATATATATATATATATATATATATATATATATATATATATATATATATATATATATATATATATATATACACACACAACAGAAAGAGCATTGTAATGGAGGCAAGTCTCTGTTATTTCAAATTAAGAGTCCCCGATGTATTTCGTGCTTGTTTATAAGATTTAGATTCAACTTTATTGTCATTGTGCAGAGTACAGGTACAGAGCCAATGAAATGTATTTGTTTTCGCATATCCCAACTAAGTTGGGGTCAGAGCGCAGGGTCAGCCATGATATGGTGCCCCGATCAGATAGGGTCAACAGTGGTATCTTGGTGGTGCTGGGGCTTGAACCCCCGACCAGTAACCCAGATCCTTAACCACTGAGCCACCACTGGCCCCTTATAGTTAAAAATCCAGCGTTATACACCAAATCTTGGTTTCACAATACACCACTTACCACCTAATTTTTGAGCCACAATGTATGTGCCCTTCCTAGTAAGGAAAGACTACGACATGTTATCGGCCTTTTGAACCACCTAAGTTATCGGTATCGGCAAGATCCAGTATCGGTCGACCTCTAAACTGTTATAATATGATTTGAAATGAAAATGAAAGGACAGATTGTGGCTATTGTTCTGCTAAGGTTGAAATAGGTTTTTAGAAATGATGCATTTTAATGAGTAATGTGATTTACTGTTCAGACAAAGTAATAAGTACGGTAATCCTATTACAGTCTAGGAAATGTAATTAATAACAGATTTATTTTTGGAGTAAATGACCCCAACACTGTTTGTGTTTAGGTGGCAGGAGGCGCTGATGGTGTTTCCTCGAACCAACAAACAAAACCAGAAAAAGAAACGGAAAGTGGAGACGCCCACCCCACAGGTACACACACCGATCCACTGACGGGAGGGATTTTAAAGGAATCATTTACATTTTGAAGAGCGTTCATGCGGCTCATTTACATACAAAATGAATGGGGACGGATGCAGAGGCGCCATAAAAGCACCATTAAAGTAGATAATTCACTATATTTCAAATGTGAGGATCAGACCAAAATTTAAGTCTTTATTCACTGAGAATCTTCCCTCCGTCAAAACTCTCAAATCTCATGCATCTTTGGTTCTCGTGTGTCCCGGGACTGATCTCAACACGATTTATTTAGTTTAAGTGTTTTCAGAGGTTTTCATGTTATAACTTCAGAAAGGAATGTTTTTTTTTTGTGTAATATAGAGATGGATTTGATACCCAATGTCAACCTTTACGTTCTTTATACATTTCAAGAATTTCAGATTAAAGTTTGAAAATCTCGCAATCATTAAAGAGCATCTATTATGGTTTTTCAAATATTATCTATTCATGTACAGCTGTTTGTGAATGTAAAAAATGTCTGCAAAGTTTTAAAAGTCAAAGTGCACGACAAAATGAGTTTTTGACTCCCAAAAGAAAGAACCGATTCTGAACACCTGAAACGAGTCGTTAGTAATTCCAGACTTACTTCCTGTACTAACCTACATAATTTGGTAACAAAAAACTCGCCTCTGGTCTTCATTGGCTGCTCGCGAACAGCTTTGCCCCGCCCTCAAACACTGCACTAAGCTGTAGACCAATCACAACAGACTGGGACATCTGACCAATCAGAGTGGAGTAGCTCTCTGAAAGGAGGAGTTTAGAATGAATGCTTTAGAACGGACCAATCAGAGCAGAGTAGCTCTCTGAAAGGAGGAGTTTAGAATGAATGCTTTAGAACGGACCAATCGGAGCAGAGTAGCTCTCTGAAAGGAGGAGTTTAGAATGAATGCTTTAGAACGGACCAATCGGAGCAGAGTAGCTCTCTGAAAGGAGGAGTTTAGAATGAATGCTTTAGAACGGACCAATCGGAGCAGAGTAGCTCTCTGAAAGGAGGAGTTTAGAATGAATCATTTAGAACGGACCAATCAGAGCAGAGTAGCTCTCTGAAAGGAGGAGTTTAGAATGAATGCTTTAGAACGGACCAATCAGAACAGAGTAGCTCTCTGAAAGGAGGAGTTTAGAATGAAAGCTTTAGAACGGACCAATCAGAGCAGAGTAGCTCTCTGAAAGGAGGAGTTTAGAATGAACGCTTTAGAACGGACCAATCAGAGCAGAGTAGCTCTCTGAAAGGAGGAGTTTAGAATGAATGCTTTAGAACGGACCAATCAGAACAGAGTAGCTCTCTGAAAGGAGGAGTTTAGAATGAATGCTTTAGAACGGACCAATCAGAACAGAGTAGCTCTCTGAAAGGAGGAGTTTAGAATGAATGCTTTAGAACGGATCATTGAACGAGTCATTTTCAACACTGGGATAAAAAAGTAATGTTGCAATTTAAATTATCTATCCCCTTTTCGCCTTCAGAACTGCCTTAATTCTACGTGGCATTGATTCAACAAGGTGCTGAAAGCATTCTTTAGAAATGTTGGCCCATATTGATAGGATAGCATCTTGCAGTTGATGGAGATTTGTGGGATGCACATCCAGGGCACGACGCTCCCGTTCCACCACATCCCAAAGATGCTCTATTGGGTTGAGATCTGGTGACTGTGGGGGCCATTTTAGTACAGTGAACTCATTGTCATGTTCAAGAAACCAATTTGAAATGATTCGAGCTCTGTGACATGGTGCATTATCCTGCTGGAAGTAGCCATCAGAGGATGGGTACATGGTGGCCATAAAGGGATGGACATGGTCAGAAACAATGCTCAGGTAGGCCGTGGCATTTAAACGATGCCCAATTGGCACTAAGGGGCCTAAAGTGTGCCAAGAAAACATCCCCCACACCATTACACCACCACCACCAGCCTGCACAGTGGTAACAAGGCATGATGGATCCATGTTCTCATTCTGTTTACACAAATTCTGACTCTACCATCTGAATGTCTCAACAGAAATCGAGACTCATCAGACCAGGCAACATTTTTCCAGTCTTCAACTGTCCAATTTTGGTGAGCTCTTGCAAATTGTAGCCTCTTTTTCCTATTTGTAGTGGAGATGAGTGGTACCCGGTGGGGTCTTCTGCTGTTGTAGCCCATCCGCCTCAAGGTTGTGCGTGTTGTGGCTTCACAAATGCTTTGCTGCATACCTCGGTTGTAACGAGTGGTTATTTCAGTCAAAGTTGCTCTTCTATCAGCTTGAATCAGTCGGCCCATTCTCCTCTGACCTCTAGCATCAACAAGGCATTTTCGCCCACAGGACTGCCGCATACTGGATGTCTGTTGAATCAGACCTTTAATCAGAACTCATAATTGGTGCTCTTTAAAATCTTATCAACAGTGATAATGTCATTTGTAAAATTTCAGTACTGTTTCAGAGTTTGTCTTGCATCTGTTTGCACACTGACTTGTTATTGCACTGCAAATAATCAGATTTTTAATCTGTGTTTGTGTCCCGTTTTCCATTTTTAAAATACCTAAACAAAATTGTGTAAGATATTAAAGGAATATTCCAGGTTCAACACATCAGTCTTCAGCGTTTGTAAATGAATATTGATTAGACCAAAAAATCAACCCCCCTGGGTTACAGCGAGACACTTACAATGGAAGTCAATGGGGTCAATCTGAAAACATTAAAATACTCACTGTTTCAAAAGTATAGCCACAAGACATAATGTGTTACCACCCGCCGGCGGGTCCAAATGCGGGCGCAATATTGCGATAATATTCACGCTTAACATTTCTACTTCTACATTTGTTACATAAAATAAAGCCTCAAAACTTTCGCATTGAAAATTAGCACCCCACCAAATTGCGTCGGCAGCCCAAAAATATACACCGTGTGATAAAATCACTTACCATTTCTGTGTAAAGTGACATCCAGTTTTATAACCCTAAAATGACTGTAAAAATGACAGTTTAAACAACTTCACACGTTTTAACAGAAGAATTAGTGTAAGTGTTTTTATACAATTATAAGCTTCACATTTCTGCCTTTAAACCCTCCAAAAATGGTCCCCATTCACATGCATTGTAAGTGTCTCACGGTAACCTCGATTTTTGCTTTTGTTAAAGAAAAGGAGGGACGAGTCCTAAATTCTCTTCCATATTCTTTCAAACAAAATGTCTGGTGTCACATCGTATTGTTGTTTAATTAAACGTTCACACTTTCAACCATGAATTGATGAAGTGTTTGTAGTAAACAGAAGATGTGTTTGTATTGTTAGGTTTAGTTTATTTTGGTCTGACCCCTTGACCTGTGTTTTTGTCAGGATACTGCTCTGCTAACGGGTCGATGCTCCCAGCAGAACATGAATGGGTGTATTGTAAGTTTGACGAAACCGCCACGATCTGACCAATCGGAGCGCAGCACTGAAATATGATCGTCGATGCACGTGTTCTGGGTGTTTTGTGGGAATAAATGAAAGGCAGAGAAGAGAATAATGTTTTAACTTGTTTAATAAATAAACAAACATGTGCTTCCGCTGGGATGCTGGGTGGCTTATGCAGACGTGTGTGTGTGTGCGCTGAAATGTGCTGAGTGATTTTTAGGATTTAATCAAAAGGGTGGTCAGGTGAAAACAGGA
>JAVLUX010000033.1:33990000-34047500 GCA_032164185.1 Moxostoma hubbsi | reverse complement strand
CTTAACAGCCTAGTAACTTAGCGACCACATAGCAAGGTCATTGCTTCCAAGATAGCATCAAGGTGGTAAATTTGGCAAGGGCAAACTCTGCACACATTATCTTCAGAATGAATACGACCGATACGGGACGCCTGTTTTCATGTATTTAAGCAGTAAACCTCTTAAAGGGAGACCCACAGGATGTAACAAAACACCCTGTATTGAAGGGCACAATGTGTTCCTTAGCAACCAAATTGGCCCGGTTGCTAGGGTGGGCAGAGTCACATGGGGTAACTTCCTTGTGGTCGCTATAATGTGGTTCTCGCTCTCGGTGGGGGGTGTGGCGAGTTGTGCGTGGATGTCACGGAGGATAACGTGAAGCCTCCACACACGCTACGTCTCCATGGTAACCAGGCCACTTGATAAGATGCACGGATTGATGGTCTCAGACGTGGAGGCAACTGAGATTTGTCCTTCGCCACCTGAATTGAGGCGAGTCACTACGCCACCACGAGGACTTCTGGTCCTAATTCGGGAGAAAAGGGGGGAAAAAAAACACACATACAAACTTCATATATCTGTTAGAATACTTTCATGTTTTATTGCCAGATTTGTCTTTATATAGACTTGTAGTAAGTAGATACACAGTTCTGTACAGTACAGCAAACTGAAGTTATGCCAGCTAGTTCCCATGCAGTGTAAACACAATCTGCTCGCCCCGTCCGAGCCAACACGCCTGCTGTGCCTCAGAGTAAACGTGGAGGTTATGTCGCCACCTGCTGAATCTGCCTGAAAGGATACAACTATCTGTCAATGACACTCAGGACATGAATCAGCAGGGAGGAAGTGCTTCTGTTTCTCTGGGCTAATGTTGTCTTGAGTGCTCAGATTCATCATGAAATGCATCTCATTCTTGCTGCTTTAACGCCACCTAGTGAAGACTGTGTGAAACTGAACTTCCACACTGATCTCTCTTCCATTTTGCTGAAACCCTATAGGGGTAGTTAGGCCAAAAAAATGTAATTCTGTCATCATTTACTCACCCTCATGTTGTTCCAAAGCTGTATGACTCTCTCTCTCTCGTCAGTGGAGCACAAAAGCAGATGTTATGCAGAATGTTAGACTCAGTCACCATTCACTTTCATTGTATGGAAAAAAAGGAAGTGTTTTTTTGTGTGTTTCGCAGAAGAAAGTTGTACAGATTTGAAACGGGTTTGAAAATGCTCTTTATTTCTGCTCTGTTCTCATTTAATTTCAGTTTCTTTCGCTCTTGCACTTTTTGCCTTTTTTTATTTGATCTGTTTTTCCTCTTTTTCAGGCAGCCCTATGAAACTCTGCCCTTCCTGCCCTGTGCCACGCCCTGCCATGCCTTCTGCCACGCCCACTGCTTACTTTCATTCCATCTGCTGGGGCTAAACTATAACACGTACACACACAAACACACAAACAATATCTATCCTTCAGACATGAAGTCTAAAATATTAAATATTAACCCTGACAAATGATTACACAAACTTGTGCTCTTTAGGGTTGTGCTCATAGCTATGGTGGCTGGTTTCCTGCTCTCTCTCTCTCTCTCTCTCTCTCTCCATGTCTCTCTCTCTCTCTCTCTCTCTCTCTCTCTCTCCATGTCTCTCTCTCTCTCTCTCTCTCTCCATGTCTCTGTCTCTCTCTCTCTCTCTCTCTCTCTCTCTCTCTCTCCATGTCTCTCTCTCTCTCTCTCTCTCTCTCTCTCTCTCTCTCTCTCCATGTCTCTGTCTCTCTCTCTCTCTCTCTCTCTCTCTCTCTCCATGTCTCTCTCTCTGTCTCTCTCTCTCTCTCTCTCTCCATGTCTCTCTCTCTCTCTCTCTCTCTCTCTCTCTCTCCATGTCTCTCTCTCTCTCTCTCCATGTCTCTGTCTCTCTCTCTCTCTCTCTCTCTCTCTCTCTCTCCCCCTCCATCTGATCATATACGACACAGAATTCATCTTAAATATTGTGACTGACTGATGTCATCTTAGATACACACTTTTAAAAGGTGATGTGTGTATCTTCTGCATCGCTAGCAGCACCAAGAGGAATTACAATCTATATGCGCAGCTTGACTTGACTTTATGACATAAAAACATTGACTCAACCATTAGCGTGCAATCAGGGCGGGACTACATGTTTGATTGACCAATGGAAGACAAGGGGAGTGTTTGAAACCTGTTTAAGCACATCCGTTATTTTTGCTCTCGGTTTGTTGCTGCTAGTGACACAGAAATCACAGACTTTACCTTTTAACCCTTTAAGCTCCATTGGGTATCAGATAGGTATCGTTTGAAAGCTTAGAAGCTCTACTTTCCAATGTATGCATTCATTATGACCAAAACTGAACAAGTGCTTTGAAATTTGCAAACAAATCAGAAACGTACCGTTTTGATAATTTGCACTGTACAATATCAAGCTCATCAAATATCCATGTGTCATATGTTGTTGGAAAGCTCTCAATGAGTTGAATACAACCAGCCTAATTGTTTTACTTACAGACAAAATTATAGGGAGTAATAGCCAAGTGTATATATATATCTTTGACAATTGTGTCGGTGCTGCTTATGTCACGTTTTCACTTATAATTCTAAGAATAATAAACTGAACATAAAATGTCACATCATTAATTAGAGGAGGTGATTATCTTTCAAACGAGTCCACACACAAGATAATCAGATGTATAGATCATTAGATAATCCACATGAAGCGCAATGTTACATATGACCACCAGGAGATGGCGCCAAATACATGACACAGACTCAGTGAGTTTCATTCTGTGTCATTTGAGTCATCATTCTGTGAAATTTCATGACTAAAATCACGTCATGCTATGCAAACATTTAGCCATTGTTGTGTTTGCATGTGTAATTAGTTCTTATGTTTAATTATCATGTTTTATGTGTTTGGAGAGGCTTTTGGCCATAAGGAGACGTTTTTGTAACTTTTATCTGCTTTGTCATATCAACGAAAAATTTTCGCAAATAAAGTTGACATGATTGGGAACAAAAGAGAAGCAGTTTTTCGGAGACAACTTATTTACTCCCAGATATATGTCATGTCAAATCAGAAAAATAAGAAAAAAATAAAAAGTTTGGCTCAATTTTTCTTGTGCTTTTTTTTAAAATTATTTTATGTATTTTTTTCCAGCAGTTTCTTAGACTGAGTCTCAGAATTTATCGTAATGTATATCGCTAACATTTTTTTAAAGTTTTATTTACAATGATACCAAACACGTCACTCTCCTTGTTTTTTTGGGTCGAGTTATTAGCCTTTAATTTTAGGCATGCCACTGAAACAGGAACTCTTTAAAAACACCCTCAGAGCTTTAAGGGTTAAGGGAAGGTTTTAAAGCATAAAATGTTATAGAGGACTTTAAATGTGCTGTAAGCTATTTCTTTTTGGATAACCATGTTCACTGATGTGTTATAAAAGCTTTATTTTGGACTCAAAAATAGAATATCAGTCTGTAAAAGAACTTTTCTGCTGTTTTTGTTTCTGTTCAGAGCTCTGTGTTTGTGTGATTTACCGCAGGCGCTCGCAGGTTATCGAGAGATTTGAGTGTAACGACACCGTCGACACTCCTGAGCAAATGGACACGACAAGTTCTTTAACAGAGTCCGCCCTTTCCTACTCTAGAACGGCCAATCAGAGAGCAGGACGCAATGAGAGACGCCTCTCCAACCAGAAACAGGTACTCTATCATTATACTGTAGTTTAATATTGTAGAGAATTAATATAGAATTGTATATACATTCAAACGTGCTGGCTACCACCCCTGGAGTCACGAGTTCGAATCCAGGGCGTGCTGATTGACTCACCAGGTCTCCTAAGCAACCAAATTGGCCCGGTTGCTAGGGAGGGTAGAGTCACATGGGGTAACCAAATTGTCCCGGTTGCTAGGGAGGGTAGAGTCACATGGGGTAACCAAATTGTCCCGGTTGCTAGGGAGGGTAGAGTCACATGGGGTAACCAAATTGGCCCGGTTGCTAGGGATGGTAGAGTCACATGGGGTAACCAAATTGGCCCGGTTGCTAGGGATGGTAGAGTCACATGGGGTAACCAAATTGTCCCGGTTGCTAGGGAGGGTAGAGTCACATGGGGTAACCAAATTGTCCCGGTTGCTAGGGAGGGTAGAGTCACATGGGGTAACCAAATTGTCCCGGTTGCTAGGGAGGGTAGAGTCACATGGGGTAACCAAATTGTCCCGGTTGCTAGGGAGGGTAGAGTCACATGGGGTAACCAAATTGGCCCGGTTGCTAGGGAGGGTAGAGTCACATGGGGTAACCAAATTGGCCCGGTTGCTAGGGATGGTAGAGTCACATGGGGTAACCAAATTGGCCCGGTTGCTAGGGAGGGTAGAGTCACATGGGGTAACCTCCTCGTGGTGGTGATTAGTGGTTCTCTCAATGGGGTGTGTGGTGAGTTGTGTGTGGATCGTGGAGAGTAGCATGAGTCTCCACATGCTGTGAGTCTCCGCGGTCTCATGCACAACGAGTCACGTGATCAGATGCGCGGATTGACGGTCTCAGAAGCGGACGCAACTGAGACTTGTCCTCCGCCACCCGGACTGAGGCGTGTAACCGCACCACCACGAGGACCTACTAAGTAGTTGGAATTGGACATTCCAAATTGGGAGAAAATTGGATTTAAAAATGGAGATCTGATTGAGTCTGTAACCTGTAATAATCATATCTGCATCACTGAATTCATTTGTAATTTCTGTGTTAATATGTTGCAGGAGTTTTCGTTGGATTCAAGTAAAGGCCGAACAGATGCTGTTTCATCACTAACTGGTTACAGAAGAGCCAAAAGTCTGGACCGCAGAGCCACGGAGACACTCATGACTGTGAGTGCATATAAATAAAACTTTTAATAGTTACTATACTAACTCCAAAGGAATTACAGTTACATAAGCTGTTTATCAAGTACTGAAGTAATTCAATATACGGGTGTTTCTTCAACTTCAGTCACTTTAAGCACTGTAAACTTCAAAGTCTTAAACATCCATGTTAAAGTGTTCTCATTTTTACACGCTCACTAGTTTATTAATATGTCCAACAGTGTATGTCCATGCATCACAGGAGACTTTATTTCAGAAAGTCATGAAAATAGCACATCTCAATGATGCTGATGGAAATTACGTTTTTAAAAAGTAAATACAACGGGCTACTTCGTTAATACAATTCAATAATATTTTCACACTTTTTGGATTATTTGGCAAAAAATGTAAAAAAAAAAATATTCTGCTCATAAGTGATATTTATCTTGAATTTTCGTTGTTTTCTTCAAACATTACTGGTCTCATATTTCATTTATTAGGGGTTAAAATTGTTTGGTGTAGTGGAAATAACACCAGCATTTTGGGAGAGTTGTCATTTTTTTTAAACATTTATACAAATAATTTTCACAATAAATATTGCAATAATGATTTTACTCTTAGTTTATAATATCGTTGTTTTGATAACATGTCATAAATTGAAATACATTTATAAAAATACACCGTTTAATATGGAAAAATAGGCTAAAACTGTTAAATCAGTACATCAAATTCATTTTGAAAAGTACCTAAATAAATTATGAAGGTTCTGTTAAAAGTTTCCAAAAACTCAGTTTTAAGAAGACCTTCATATAGCAATTTTTTTTTTAATAAAAATCAACCCCTGGGACATGAAAGTGCTTCAAGCTGAAAAACACTCATTTATGGCAAGTAAAATAAGAGTCTTTTATATTGAGAATTCATTCAGGATGAACATTTACGTTTTGTTTTCTCTAAAGTGCCATATAAAATGTGTTTTGGGATATTGTTTATTCATCTAGTCATTATTGCGACATAAAGGCCGAAATGGTGATCGGGACCCTTATAGAAGAATTATTACACGGCTATTTGCTTAATATAATAAATAATTGGACATTTAATCATTTGAGTTGGAGTTATTTGATTATGTAAGAAGAAAGAGATTGTGGAGTGATACAAAACACATGAAACTAGCATGTAGAAGTAGGAAATTGTTTTAATGGTCAAATGTACAGTTTTAGTGCTCATACAGAAATATCTGACTGATTGACCAATCAGAGTAAAGTATTCCAGAGAGCCATGTAATAAACCACTTTCATAAGAATGCAACACGTTTGTTTGTTTAGTGGCTAACCGTTTAGAGTGACTATGCGTGTGTATGTTTCAGCTGTTATTACGGCGTCCATGCAGACCCAACCCCCTGATTATAAATAGCATACGCTCAGAGCGCTAGGACCACAGACATCAAGATCTGAAACACACATGCCCAAACCCGCACACACACACTCGCACGCACGCACGCACACACACACACACACACACACACGAGAACACAGATTCATGTTCATACACTCAGAAAGACAGAATGTGAGTCAGAAGCGCGCGAAGAACAGGTCACAGATGAAACTCAACAAGAATAAGGTACTGTGAATCTAACGGTTAACTTCTGAACGCCTGGTGGGTGTGAGCACGACCACGCAACTCTATACTGCAGCATTAGATACTGTATGAAAGGGTGTGTGTTCATGGTTGTGGTATTTAAGGTTGTAGAATAGTTTGTTTATAGCATTGTGATGTAACAATGCCTGTTTGAAAATTCCAGTTCTAAAGGGGAAAACAAAAAGAACTTAAGTGGATGAAAATGAAGTGTGATCTTTTTTGCATTGTGGCTTTGTTGTCATGGCAATTTCCCCCCAAAATTCTCACTTCTGTAAAGTGAACTAAATATCATTCTTATCCCAATGCTTGCAGTTTAATAATCTATCATTACACATATACAGTGTGTAGTAGTATACATATATAGTTCAATAATATTTCATTTTATATACTGGGGTGGGACCAAGTCTCAAGTCAAGTCCTCAAATTTAAGCATCTTAAGTCATTAGTGCTCATTGCCCAAATTAGTGGCCGAGTATTAATTACTGTAGTAATTACACCCTCTATAGTATTAGCATGTTTTAGCACAATGTGGGGACTTTTCGTAAAAGTCGCAAATTTCCTACTTGATGTTAAATTAGTGATCTGGAACGATTTCGCGGTGACACCATCTGACCATCTTAAATACGGGACAAATCGCGTCCCGTATTGATTCGATACGGGACGCATCATTTCAGCTTTAAATACAGGACGTTCCCGGATTTTACGGGATGGTTGGCAACCATGTTCACAGTGCCTCGTTTAGCTGGTTTCAGCGATGACTGACTGACTGACTGTAGTTGCAGTGCACTGAGCTCTGTGGAGCTAAGTAGCTAGCTAACCCAGCTAGCATGCTAAGTTAAATGCTACTGAACCATAGCTGACGTGCAACAGTTAACAATCTCAACTTATCTCTGTCTGTGGGTTTTCATATGCCTCACAGAATTGAACGTTGTTGATGAAGCGTCTGTCCATAGGTTCTACATGTTGCATACTTTAATGTCTTCGATATTGTATTCTTTATAACCAAATTAAATTACCTTTGGGATCATTTTGACTGGCGTCCTCGAATGCGCTGTATTCAAACTTGGTCCTACTCTCGTAGAAGTTGATTGGTTGCTTCTCTGATTGGTTGAATGTGGCGCGTGGAAATGCAGATTTGAAAATCAAACTAATTGTTTATTGGGGAAACGATGCTGGACATTTTAAATGCGATTATAGAGTATTCGGTCCTCTTCGAAAGTGTTTATCTGCCACTGAAAAGTTCATTTAAAGGAATATTCCGGGTTCAAAACAAGTTCAAATCATTAGTCAGCTTTTGTGGCATGATGTTGTTTCGACTGGTCCCTCCTCAGCAAAAAGCCAAAATCGAGTTTACTGTGAGGCGCTTATAATGCAAGTGAATGGGGACAATGTTTTAAAGGGTTTAAAGGCAGAAATGTGATGCTAATATTTTTATAGAAGCACTTACATACATTTTTCTGTTGTTTAAATTGTCGTTTTTATGGTCGTTTAAGGGTTTACGCCGTAGCAAAGTTGTAAATTGGATATATGTTTTAATTGAAAAGGTTAGTAAGCGGTTTTATCACACTAAAATCATGTTAACATGCACGTTTACATCTTGTGGCTGAACATTTGAAACCGTGAGTATTTTAAAGTTTATGAATTGGCCCCATTCACTTCCATTGCAAGTGACTCACTGTAAACCAGATTCGTGCTTTTTTTCTTTTTTTTTTAAAAAAGGAGGGACGAGTCTAAATAAATTTTTGCGGTAATCGATATTATGCCGCACATGCTGCCAACTGAGCTCAACTTTTGATGAACCCGGAATTTTCCTTTAATCTGTTGTATTTGTAATTGATTTGATGAAACTACGATCTTAAAGGTGCAGTATGTCAGATTCAGAAACACTTGTTATTAGTGACACCTGTGGCCGTTAAGTGAACTGCAGCAGCGACCTGTTGCTCGCGCTCGTGCACACACTCCATAGGGACACGAGCAAGTGAGCATCGGCCAAAACAATGACGTAACGTACAAAGAGACTGAACGTGATACATGCTGACAGATGAGGTAGCATAATTAAAATTACACAGTTATGATTGTTTTACTACAAACTTTGAGACTAAACTAAAACTACTTATCAGCTAGCATAGCGATAGCATACTGATACACACATACAGCTGCATACTGCTGAACCATACCAGACTGTTGACTGTTGCACTATCGTATGTCATATGTTGTATTACGATCAAGAAACCAGCGTATTTGCTTAAATTTATCCTGTATTCCTGACTTTTACAATAAAGAGAAGATCGTTGAAATTATTTGAAAGTTATGAAGGAAGGTAGCTTTCAATTCATTAGCGTTAGCAGGGAAGATCACGTTAGCTAAAATGACACAGATCGATCCCTATGGCACTATATTTCACACGATTTGCAGTTATGTAGCTCACCTGTCCAATAAGAAGAACGCCAATTCAGGGTCTGTTTTGATCCCCAAAACCGAACGAAGGTCCCTCAAGGAATCAAATGCCCTGCCGATGTTCACTCTATTTTCCGCTCGACCATGATCACGTTCCCGCTTAGCCAGACGGGATTCAATAGATAAATGTTTTGGGGGTTTTTGGCTTACTCTGAGTTTGTGTAGGAGTCGGTGTTGTGCTGGGAGCCGAAAGTTTGCTGGATTAATCTCCAAGATAACGTTACCTAGTGTTGCTGTTTGTTGTTGCTGTTAAATAGTGGAAGAAAAGCTATCACTGAGGCTCTCGGGAGCGCACATAAACATCACATCCTTCGGATTTTCCCGGCAAAACCGACCTGCTCCCTTCACATTAAAATCAGCCTACAGACCTAGGAAGTCTGGGAAGGGATCATTTCTAAGTTGCGTTACAAGCTGTTCACACATTGGCAAATTTTGTATTTTTTTTGGGTGGAAATTGTTACATACTGCACCTTTAAGAATAGGATCTCTCTAAACGATTTCAACTCAAATCAATATTTCATGTCCTTTATTTATTTATTTTCTTTTTCACGTTTAATTAGCCATGTAATAAATGGGATAATGTTCAGTCAGCTGGTCATTATTGTATAATAAAACCCCTTCAGGGCGATACAAGCGCACTACACTTCACATTAAGGTGTATTTTGCAATACTGACCAGCTGGCTGTACATTATCCCTTAACAGTGTTGGGTGTAATGCATTACTAAGTAATTAATTACTGTAATTAAGTGACTTTTTCATTGAAAAAAGTAACGTGTAAGGGATTACTCTTAATTACAGTTACTTCTGATATAATGGTGTTAAATACTGTATAGACTAAAGAACGATTCTATATAAAACAATAGTGAATTTAAAACATCTAATGTTAAAATATATGTTTTTCTAATTTAATGTCGCCCCCTTAAATTCTTTGGCCAATTCATGAATAATTTATTTGATTTTATATGATTTATTTGAAAGAATTAAAAGAGCAGTTTCATGTCTATCCTTGTATTTTTCATCGGGTCGAGGTCGATCAGGGTTTTAGAAAGTAATTAGTAATAAGTAATGCAATTACTTTTCAGACAGAGTAACTAGTACAGTAATCTAATTACACTGTAGAACATGTAATTAGTTGTTAGTAATTAATTACTTTTTTTAAAGTAACTTACCCAACTCTGTCCCTTCTTTACTTACAATTTAGACATTTTAGATTCATTCATAAGATTCATAGATCATTTTTTATTTTAATCTCTTTACAGCCTGACCTGCTGAACTTTAAGAAAGGATGGATGACCAAACTCTACGAGGATGGACTGGTGAGTCTTAGTCTGAGTTTAACCATACAGGTTTATTTGGTTGTTATTTTCGGGGGGTCAAAATTGTTCAGAGTGCCCTGCTGAAAAGGCTAACTTAAGCTTGCAATTCCCATGCTGGTCTAGGCTGGTTTATGCTAGTAAGTGCTGGTCTAGGCTGGTTTATGCTAGTAAGTGCTGGTCTAGGCTGGTTTATGCTAGTAAGTGCTGGTCTAGGCTGGTGGACTTTTTGGCATAAAGCGTATCAAGGAAGCCTTACTGCACTGAAAAAAAATGACAAGTTTGATTTACTTAATCTTTCATTTTTGCACAGTTTTTCTAAGTAAATCTTAGAAAGTACAATATACTTAACTTTATGACATAATATTGATTAAAGTAAGTAAATTTAACTGAATCATTTTAGTAAATACAGTAACGTTTACTTACAAATATGATATACATTAACTTCAATAAATCTAGTAAACTTTTAATTGACGTATTATTATAAAGTTTTAAACTTTCCTTACAAATGAACTTCACACTGCACAAAATTTAACCCTAAAATCTATGTAAATAAACTTGCAAACTCATTAATTATTCAAGCCCAGTGCATGCTGGGAACTGCAGCTTTGAAAAGTTACGTAAAATGTACTTATTTTATTTACCTGTGAAATTTACTCAAATCAGTGAATAAATATGACAAAGTTTTCTACTTTAGTATTGATACATGATGACAGATTGTAAAGACACCTATCAATCATACATAATATTTATGTGGAATTTACTTAATATTTTGAAGTTAATGCTTAAACCAATTTATTCAAGAGGGTCTGGGTGTCTCAGCGAGTATTGGCACTGACTGTCACACCTGGAGTCGCGAGTTTGAATTCAGGACGTGCTGAGTGACTCCAGTCGGGTCTCCTTAGCAACCAAATTGGCCCGGTTGCTAGGGAGGGTTGAGTCACATGGGGTAACCTCCTTGTGGTCGCTATAATGTGGTTCTTGCTCTCGGTGGGGTACGTGGTGAGTTGTGCGTGGATGCCGCGGAGAATAGCGTGAAGTCTCCACGCGTGCTACGTCTCCACGGTAACGCGCTGAACAAGCCACGTTACTACGCCACCATGAGGACCTAGAGCGCATTGGGAGAAAATAAAAAATATTAATTATTCAATGTAGAAACGCCTCAATCTTTCATGCTATGCTTCACCATAAAATGTGTTACTGCTAGTTAAAGTCATTTTAGAGGTGTTTTATTTTCTCTCTCTCTCGGTCTCAGTGGAAGAAACACTGGTTTGTTCTGACGGATCAGAGTTTGAGGTACTATCGGGACTCCATCGCTGAAGAGGTTTGTCTTTACAGCAGCGCTTGTAACCAAACCGTTGTGATTATCTCTGAACTTTTAACGCATTTTGCACGTGTGGCTGTTTGCTAATCTCCCTCAGGCTTCTGATTTGGATGGAGAAATTGATCTGTCCACGTGTTACGATGTGACCGAGTTCCCAGTACAAAGGAACTATGGCTTCCAAATCCTGGTGAGTGATGCTCTTGCCTAAATGGAAAAACGTGTGCTTGTGAGGTATTGATGCTTGACAAACATGTCTGCTAGACAGCAGTGGTATGTTTTCACACCTAAATAAAGCAGCGGTGATGTTTGTGTAATCCTAACACTGTTCTTCTCTAAGTATTGTGTCATCACTAATGTCACCTGATCTGTCAACAGTCATAGCTGTGACATCATCACCTCTCTCTAAAATAACAGCTCTTCTGACAGGTCTAATACCCCTATTTGTAATATAATTTTTCCTCCACTATATATTTATTTTATTTGATCTATTGCTCTTACTTTGGGCTGCTGATTTAAACAAGCGAATGTCAGATTTTCACCTGGTGGATGAAAAAAAAAATGGGTGCACAAAACATTGAAGGAGGGACATGAGCTATATAGGCTTAAAAAAAATAAAAAATACAATTTTAATCAGTATTTTTGCCTCGTTTTCTAGCAGGGGTGATATTATAATAGCCTATAATAGAAGTGTGTTAAGATAACCAGCTAATATTCCTTCAGAATATTGTCATTTTCTGTAATAAACACTTTATAAACACTGTAATAAGCAACCAAAAAGTTACCAAAACTGCTTGAATAACCATTTTTAACCAAGTTCAGAATTGTTCATTTTGGCATAAATTTGTTTAGTGACCAAGTGCCACTTTTATGCCAGGTGATCGGCAGCAAATGAATGTTTTCATGTGTTTTGGAAGCACCGAGTCGTTCAGGACCGAAACGAACGAGAGCTCACAGTGCGCAATCACACATTTGCGTGCTCATTGTAAAGTCACGCATTTTTAGGGGGGGCTCAGGTGAAATTTGGGGGGGGCTGAAGCCCTTCTAAATAGGGTTTAGCAGCACCTATGTTTTCCAGTAAGAAAGTCTAAACAGCCTTAAAGCAAGAAGAACACTTGAGAAGCTAAATTGTGTAACAAGATAACAAGACTTGCTTTCAGTGACTATATCTTGAATAAGTTTATTTTTCTTACCCCATTGCCCCATTGGCATAAACCTCGCTAAATTTGGTTAGATTTGCACTTAAAACTAGGGATGGACATTCATCAATACTTTGAGATTTGAATATTTAAACTCGTAAAAATAGAATGGAATGTCCCGTACCTCAGCTAGCGAAGTCTTTCTCGGACGCCATGTTTGTTGTTTACAGAAGCGTCGCGGGGATTCCGTTGCTATGGAGACGCTGCTTTCTGACGAGCTGCACATATATGAGAGTAAAGTTTACATCGCTTATCCAGTACATTTAAACAGGAACCCAGCTTTCTCACAATAACCCGCTTTTTTGGTGTCCATCTGAACATACTGACAGAACGGTTTGCTCAACAAATGTGATCAACTCGTGCCCACACTCGACAGCGCCACCCAGTGCATTCTGTTATAACTGCCCGTTTTAGTTTGTGTGTTTAGGATTCAATGCATGTCACTGTACATATGTCCGGCAAAGCAAAACTTTGCGAAATTCGAATAGTATTTTTACTATTTAAATAATTATTGCAGAACGAATATTAGAATATTCGACTACTCGTGCACATCCCTACTTAAAACAAGGAATTTGCAAACGGGGTAAATAAATGGTAAATGGTCTGCAATTATATAGTGCTTTTTTAAACAGCGGTTTTCAAAGAGCTTTACACTGCATCCCATTCTCTCTCTCTCTCTCTCTCACACACACACACACACACACACACACGCACACACCAATGGCGGCAGAGCTGCCATGCAAGGCGCTAGCCTGCTATTGGGAGCAACTTGTGGATTAGTGTCTTGCCCAAGGACACTCCGGCATGTGGAGTCAAGTGGGCCAGGACCAACCCTGCGATTAGTGGCCGACCCGCTCTACCACCTGAGCCACAGCTGCCCAAAAAAATTATGCCCTAGGAATGAATCCTTCTGTTTTATTTGGGGGGGGGGGGGGTTGATTGGTAAAAGTCTTTCTTATATTTCTATTTATCAAAAACAGTGTGTCAAAATGAACTGTTTTCATTTCTGCTCTAAAGTGACGTCACGATAGAGCAGGCCACGCCCACGACTGGTGGCAGACTCCACCTTATTATCATAGCTCCTCCCCTGAGTGATCCTCACACAGTCCGCCATTCTTTTCGGCACTGGAGCAGATACAGTGGGAAGAATAATGTCTCATAAATGTTCTGTTTTTGGCTGTAAAAGTGATCATAAGAGTCTTCATGTCCTCTGGACATGCTGGACTGGTAATCTGGCATATAGGGCATTTTCCCGGTGGGCCGACGCACTTTGGGGGCGATCAGGGGCGGACTGGCCATCGAGAGAACCGAGCGGGCCGGTGGGTCGGCTGCGAAATGGGCCGAATGGGCTGTGATGAGCTAAAATTAGCCGGCGCATTATGCAGCCGCGATGTGCAGAAAAGGACGGCGAACACCCCCCGCACAACTTTTGGGCCAGTTGCTGTGTAAAATCCCGAGCCGATTTCTCTTCCCAGTCCATCCATGCCTGAACTCCGATATTTTACTCCGTCAGTCATATCGGTTCTGATTTGTTGTTGCTGTAGTAACTGAAGCACGAGCTGTAAAGGCACAGCCCTCTTCCGGAAAGGGGGCGGGGAGCAGCAGCTCATTTGCATTTAAAGAGACACACACAAAAATCAGTGTTTTTTTTATTCCACCCACAAAGAGCCATTTATAACATGGTGTAATAAATGATCCGTGGGGTATTTTGAGCTGAAACTTCACAGACACATTTTGGGGACACCTGAGACTTATATTACATCTTGTAAATGGGCGAATAATAAGTCTCCTTTAAGTTTTGCAGAGGCAAGCACCACTAACATTTGTTAGTGTCAAAGATTTTTTTTTTTTTTTAAACAAACAAATGTTTGGTTTGATTTGACATGGGACTGTGTTGTTTTATTAATTAAACTCTTGAGATGTACAGTATGAACTCTCTGTGGTCATTAACCACCACCAGTGTGCAGCATCCTCCTGGATGATGCGACGGCAGCCATAGTGCACCAGTACACACACCGGTTGTTAGTGGAGAGGAGAGAGTACAGTTATATTGCCAATTAAGGCCATGATTGAGAAGGGCCAAATGGGGGAATTTGACTAGGACACCAGACCCTACTCTTCACAAGAAGTGTCCTGGGATTTTTAATGACCACTGAGAGTCAGGATGTTGGTTTAAGGTCTCATCCTTTGTACAGTATAGTGTCCCCATCACTATTCTGGGGTATTAGGAACCCACGCAGTTGGCAGAGTGAACACCCCCTGCTGGATTCCCTAATACCTCTTCCAGGAGGTCTCCCATCCATGTACTGACCAGGCTCAGCCCTGCTTAGCTTCAGTGGGAAACCAGTCTGATACGCCTGCTGCAGTACCATGCAATAGTTTAAAAATCTCACACATAGTCTAGTAAACAAAGCAAAAAAAGTTCTCTTCATATAGTCCCAGAATGAAGCAGAAGATGTAAAATAACCAACTTCAGACAAATGTTTTTGTAAGTACTGTACATGTGATACTGTGTGTTGTTCGTCTAGGTTGTAAATGGCAGTAGGATTCCTGGTGCTTTTTTTAAAGTTATTTTAGCGATGTCAGAAATAGCCGAAAGCGTTGGCTGTCTCCGTGTACAGACACACAGCAGGGGGTTCGGTGTCAAGAAATGAATAACAACTGTAAATATAACTTCAGTCTGCTATCTATATGTCTTAGAATGTCATGTTAAACACCTCTATGCAGGGCGTTTCCTATATCTGTAGGATTCTAGTGTTTCACAGTGTTTGCTTATGATTGTCACTGCATGGATGAGATAGTAGAAAGTATTTTATCAACACATTTAAGCTTTAAAGAATGATTATGCAGGAGTCACAAATGACTTGGTAAAATCATGGAAATTCATTGGTCAAAAGGCGGAATTTATATTCCATTGAACTTAGCAGTATCATGAAGCACTGAACGGGAATAACGTATGCATGCATTTATTCACTGATGTCCACGCTTCGCTTTTCACTCGATCAATCTTGTTCTTATCTTCCCCTCAGAGTAAAGACGGGGCATTCACGCTGTCTGCGATGACCTCCGGGATTCGTCGTAACTGGATTCAAGCCATTCTGAAGAACATGCGGCCCACTGTTGCCCCGGATGTCACGCGGTAAGTTTTAGCATCACGTTTAGATTGATAATGGCCAATTGTTTTTTATTTTATTTCATTTTTTAAAATCAAACATGGACATTTGACAATCGTAACTGGCTATCTATAAAACACTTGATTACATCTATAATGTCAGCTTGCATTTTTCCTATTCTTTCCTGAATTTTTCACCCCCCTAAATCCATTTAACTTGGATTTAAATGGTTACTCAAAAGCATCAGCTACTCTTTTATTTTTATTGGTATTTCTTGTTCAGTCAGTTCCTAACATATTTGAATCATTCTTCATTTCTTGCATTTTTCCTGCTCCGTTCCTGCGGCCACAGGAAAAACGTTTCACTGAAGCTTTCAGTTCTAATGCCCAGGTTGGCATTTCCTGTTCTTATTCTAACCCATGTGTGTGTTCGCTGTTATGTCAGAGTGGCACTTTAGTTATGTGCTTTCGTGATGTACTGGCTTCTGTCTGTCATGTCAGTAATGCTCGTGCTCGTTTGCTTGTGTCATGCAGACGTTTGTGATTGGTTAATAGTGATGTAACCTCACTGGCGACACTCTTGAATGCAAGATTGATGGATGGAGGGAGACAGAGATGGAATCTAGCAGCATTCTCGTTGTAAGCACGGTTATTTTGGGGCGTGCGTTTGGTCGTGGGGACGAGGTTACATACTGTTTTTGTAGTGATCATTTTTGGTTGTTTGCTGTTGCTGCTGTTTTGTTGTTTGTTTTTACTTAATTTTACTATCATCAATAATAATGACAATAAACAATAGTTCCGCTGAGTCATATCGTTCATTAGCCTAACTAGGGCTGTCATGATTATGAAATTTGGCTGGCATTTAATTAGCATACAAATCATTGCAATGATTCACTAATTGACTATTTATTTGTCTGTTTTAGGGCTTGTCATGATTATGATGATTAATCAAATTGACTATTATCTTAAGGTTAAGTCATTTATTCATATTTAACTAAAAGTATCTAAAAGGGGGCGCTATGTCGCAAACAAAAGTCCCTGGATACTTACAGTTGAAGTCAGAAGTTTATATACACTTAGGTTAAAGTCATTAAAACACATTTTTTTTTAACCACTCCACAGATTTCATATTAGCATACTATAGTTTTGGCAAATCTACTTTGTGCATGACACGAGTAATCTTTCCAACAACAGTTTACAGACCGATTGTTTCACTTTTAATTGACTATAATCACAATTCCAGTGGGTCAGAAGTTTACATACACTAAGTTAACTGTGCCTTTTAGCAGCTTGAAAAATTACAGAAAAATATGGCAAGCCTTTAGGCAATTAGCCAATTAGCTTCTGATTGGATAATTGGAGTCAATTGGAGGTGTACCTGTAGATGTATTTTAAGGCCTACCTTCAAACTCAGTGCCTCTTTGCTTGACATCACGGGAGAATCAAAAGATATAAGCCAAAAAAATAAATAAATCAATTGTGGACCTCCACAAATCTGGTTCATCCTTGGGAGCAATTTCCAAATTCCTGAAGGTACCACATTCATCTGTATAAACAATAGTACGCCAGTATAAACACCATGTGACCACGCAGCCATCAAACAACTCAGGAAGGAGATGCATTCGGTGTCCTAGTGATGAACGTAGTTTGGTGTGAAAGGGTGCAAATCAATCCCAGAACAACAGCAAAGGACCTTGTGAAGATGCTGGAAGAAACAGGCAGACAAGTATCTATATCCACAGCAAAACGAGTCATATATCAACATAACCTGAAAGGCAGCTCGGTGAGGAAGTAGCAGCTGCTCCAAAACCACCATAAAAAAGCCAGACTACAGTTTGCAAGTGCACATGGGGACAAAGATCTTACTTTTTGGAGAAATGTCCTCAGGTCTGATGAAACAAACATTGAACTGTTTGGCCATAATGACCCCAAGCATACATCCAAAGTTGTGGCAAAATGGCTTAAGGACATCGAAGCCCTGACCTCAGTCTAATAGATCATTTGTGGGCTGAACTGAAAAAGCGTGTGTGAGCAAGGAGGCCGACAAACCTGACTCAGTTACACCAGTTCTGTCTGGAGGAATGGGACAAAATTACAGCAACTTATTGGGAGAAGCTTGTGGAAGCTTCCCAAAACATGTGTCCCAAGCTAAACAATTTAAAGGCAATGCTAACAAATACTAGCAAAGTGCATGTAAACTTCTGACACACTGGGAATGTGATGAAAGAAATAAAAGCTGAAATAAATCATTCTCTCTACTAAAAACGAAAGATCTCATTCTTAGGAGTGCGAATGTACAGTTTATTTTGTTGCCCTAATGCCACAGATTGAAAGATTTTCAAAAGAATCACAAAGTGAAATACGAGTTCTGTAAGACATTAAAAACAAACCTCTCGTTTATGTGCCGATCACTGCTGGTGTAAGCCCCAAGTAGCCAAAAACTTTATATCTGCTCCTACCTTAGGTAGATATCTGTACAATGAGCCATTTTTTAGTTGTCTGTGAGCTTGCTTGTTTGAATAATCCAATCTTATATCTTAGCTGTCCAGAACAAAATATGCTATTCAGCAGGAAAAGCTTGCTGAACAAATCATCGCAAATATATGAAATCGGTTATTGATGATAAAGTGCTATATACAGTCGCAAAGTGGATGATCTTGGCTTTCTAATGGCACCTCGATTGAGCTTGTAGTCCACTCAGAGGCCGAGAAATGTTATGAAACAATGGGGGTGTTGCATGAACTGAAAATTAGATTCAGTCAAATGGACGAATCTTCTTATGAAAAGCTTATGCTTAATACACTTTTTGGACAGTAAAATGTGATTTGGATTTTAATTTGAATTGTGCAAAGTTATATATAAATAATCGTGATTAGGTGAAAGCCTAACTGATCGATTTATGGTTGACCAGCAACGTAGCAACTTGCTGCTTTAATATAGGATGTGTGGTCACAGGTGTTTGTATGTGAGCTATTTTAGTGGCTTTAAACATGGCTCATTCAATCCTATTTTAAAACTATAATCTGTTATATGTTAATCTTTTTTATAAAACTGATTGGATGTTTACAACTTCACACCTCACCAGTTTCTCCTTACTCATCGCCATGTTACGCCACCTCCTTCTATAAAGGAGATTAAAAAATTGCATTGCATTAGTGGCTTATTTTAGAACGTGCTGTCCAGAATGCCCAGACACCTCTGACAGCGGTTGAATGCCATGCAGTAATCATATAGTTTTCCTAACCCTACTAACCATTTGAACCATTTCAGACAGCTGTTACTCATTTCTTTGCTTTAAAAATAAAAACTTCTGTATTCTCAGTTCCCTTCCAGAGGAGCGAAGTAGATCAAATGTGGAACAAAACTTCATCCAGCCCTCTCCAAACTCTTCACAACTCTCTAACAGCTCTGGAGTTGAAGCCCAAAGGTCACATTATGACACCACAGACTTAGCTCCTCCCCCTGAGCAACACAAGAGCCGCGTCTCCAAGCGAGAGGGGCGGTCGAAAACCTTCGACTGGGCCGAGTTTCGCCCAGGCCAGGAAAATGAGAATGCTCGACCTTCAAGGAAGAGGGCAGATACTTCAGTCATTATCTCCACATCATCTCCCTCCTCATCTGATTCCTCTCCTATCTCTAGTTCCTCCTCTCCTCTGACGTCCTCCTCTAGTACTATCACCAGCCATACTGACAAATTGCCACAACGAGATGAAGAAGAATTGGTGCAGGATACTATGTGCCAAGAGCACAATCATCAGACCGCACTTGACTCATCTGTGTCCGAGCCACCTTCAAAGCTCCCCCATAAAATGCCACAAGAACAGGCGAGAATAGATGTAGACCAAACCAGAGACACGCAGGAGGTCGATGGTCGTCGAGTGGCCCGCAGAAACTCTGATGTCCAAGTAGAGATCGAGCAGAGGTGGTATCAAGTGGAGACCACGCCCCTCAGAGAAGAAAAGCAGGTGCCAATCACCGGCAGCTCCGCCCCTAACACCTCAAATGCACCTGTTGAAGAGAGGCTCCTCCCACAAGAGCCAACCACCATACTGGAAAAGGAGGTTGGTAGTGCCGCTGACATGAATCAAGTGAAAGGGCCTTAAAGGATAGTTCACATATTCTTATTTTGTTTACAAGTTCTGAAACATTTTCTCTGTTAGAATCATATAAAGGCACATTACGTTCCTTTTGATCTTGTTTCACAGTTGGGTCAGGCACAAAAGGAGCTGGCCAGACTCCAACAACAGAACAGCGTCTTGCAGGAACAACTACAGGATGCTCGTGGGAGAGAGCAAAATGCCCGAGAAGGATACATACTGCAGGTAGGGAAAATAAACCGTAATCTTCTGTAAGAAATCTGTAGTCTTCTGTAGTTTTGTCGCTCTTGCTAATTGATTTCTATACTAATATATATTTGGGTGTTAATGGAACATCTGCATGTCTCACTGATCTGCTGTGTCTTTCTTTCCCTGGGCTCTGACTGGGCTTTGGTTAAAATGCTTGTAACCAAACAACAAATTTGACAAAAATAAGAAATGTAAAATCCTGACAAGCTTTCTGCTGTGCTTTTCTACCCCTAGGGTGGTCAGGCACGTGTTTTTGTTGTCTTTTGTCATTCTTTAATTACATCGTTTTGAGTGATGGTACCTTTTGTTTTGGTAATTTTTCTATGTTCTTCTGTTCTTTTAGTTTCTGTCTTACAATCTGGTATTGTGTTACTACTTGTTTTCCATTTTGGGCAAATTAACCCTTTAAGTTTCCTGTTGTTGTTTGTCAGCACAATAGCATGGTATTATTCAGCCAACCAACAAGTTTCCATTTCATTGTTTCACTTTAGATCCTCCTTAGATACAATTTCTTTCCTTTTTTTCCATCTGTGATGTCATCTGCAAAAAGCACAGTGGAAAGCTTGAGTAAGTACATAACTGCAAAAATTAATCCCTCAGCATTCCCGGATTCCCACAGCCCAGAAGATGTTGAGCATCATGTATGTGGCCGTAAAAGAGAAGACTTCCTGTTACTAATTGCGCTTTCCTTTTAATCTCTTAAAGAGTGACACAACCACTGCAAAGCCTTCAACTGATGCAGCTTCTGCCTCAGTTCACCGAGCACCATTGAAGCGCCTCAACAAGCTGAACCAAGATCTGAAGGCTGAGCTTGAGTCCCAGCGATGGAGGCATGATAAGGCCCATCAACAAGTGAACAGCTTAAGACGTAGCTACAGTGAAGCGCAAGATATAATCGGCCACCATGAGGCTGAAATCGAAGCCTTGGAGGAAAAGCTAAGAGTTGCTATGGAGGAGATTTTAGCGAGCGAGCAGGCAGTGGCACGAATGCGTAGCGAACTGAAAATGGAGCGGGTTCGCTGTCACGAACGCGAGGAGGAACGGACTCGAAATGAGGGGACTTTACGAACACAGTTACGAGAGAGTGAGGAACGCCTTCGGCAAGTAGAAGCCAGTCTTCTAGAGAAGAACCAGGAGCTGAGAAAGCTAGAGCAGCAGCAAGCTTTGCAGAGAGACCAGCACAGTGAGGTGCAAAGACTACAGGAAAGACTAACTGAGGCCACTGGACGTCTTATTGCAATGGAAGAGTCTCAGACTCTGAGAGAGGAACGAGAGAGGAAAGAGCAGCGATGCCTGGAGGAAAAACATGAGCGGGAACGGCAGGGATTAACCAGGAGGTTGGCGGATTCTGAAGAGAAGAGGCGAGAAATAGAGGAGCAGCTGCAAGAGACACAAGAACATGTGGAGGCACTACTGAGAGGGAGTGGTGGGATGGAAAGTGTGGGATTTAGAGAGGAGATTCCTCGTCTTCAGCAGGAGTTGGAGGCACAGATTGATATGGCAGAAATGTTGCGTGAGAACGTGAGGAGGCTGGAGGAGGAACGTGACCAACTTACATGCCGCTGTCAGGAACTCCTCAATCAAATTGCAGAGGCCGACCGGGAAGTGGGAAAGCAACAGGCACGTTTAACAACAGTGGAAACAGACTATTATTCTCTTGAGAGTTCATATGAGCATGTCTCTGAAGAATTTTCTAGGATAAGTCGGGTGCTACAAGAGAAGGAAGAGGAGGTGAAGCAGACGAAGAGGATGTATGAGCAGCTGATCAGACAGAAAGAGCAGGATTTGAGTGAGGCCCTCATTAAGATGGCAGCCTTAGGTAGCAGTCTGGAAGAAACAGAACTTTGCTTGCAGCAAAAAGAGAAACTTCTTTCTAAAATGGAGCATGACTATCCAGGGCTGGTAAAGTCCCGCAGAGCAGAACAGGAGCTGCAGGCAAAACTAGTAGTTGCAGAGGACAGGATCGCTGAGTTGGAAGAACACCTTGGCGCCTTGCGACTCGGATTTGTGGATCTCGAGATACGGCGTTGCCGCTCACAGGAAGACATGCTAGATGGTTTGAAGGAGATGCAACAGGATGCCTTGTCATCCTCAAGTCCTTCCCAACTTACACTCGCAAGAAGCAGCTCAGAGACAGAAATGTCCTTTGTAAAGAGGCAGAGGATTTGTTTGTCCTCCATTCAGTGCCAATCATACCACCGGTCAGACAAGTTTCAAACAGAAAACACATCTTTGGATCTGACGCATGATCTGACCCTGGACCATATGCATGACATTAGCATGTCCCAAGATAGCAGTGTAGGCAGTGTAAGTTCATTCCAACAGTGCAGAGATCCAGAGAAGTTCATCTCCATCATACATGCTCTGGAAGCCAAGCTGTTGGCCACAGAAGAGAAGCTCAGGCACCTCACGGAGAAGATATGGGATCAGCCTGATCGTTCAGAGTTGCAGGAACAAATGAGCACCAGATCTACCATGGATGACAGCACAACTAAACCCTGTGAGGAATTGCCAATGGATGAAACCAGTCAGGAATCCCTCAACACAACTTATGTTGAGCAAGAAAATCGAGTCTTGAGTGATGACTATAAGAAGGCCTTTGCATTGGTGGAGTCTTGCATAGAAAGAGTTCGAGACATTCTCAGCCGTCAGAATGACTTCAGCAATTCTGAATCTCTCATTTGTGTTCTCACAGAAGTAAAAGAATGTCTCATTTGTGCCACCATGCATATGACGCAGGGCGGCATGTTCTATGAGGCGCGTCAGACCTCTGTGGTCCCAGATATGGATTCCGAGTCACTGAAGGAAATTATAATGCACTTTGCTAGAACATTAACATTTGAGGCTGAAGTTCTGGAGAGGATGGGCTTCTCTCTGCAGGAAGGGAATTCTGATATTATGTCAGCCCTCGACTCTGTTTGCAAGGATGCTGAAAACATCAAGAAGAGCTCTAATAGCTGTCTCTCAATCGTGTATGCTGATATACTTTCCAGAAAACTTATGTTGGAGACCATGTTCTTGGCAGAGGTGAACAAGACCGCTGCTAATTCAGGTAACCTAGCAAATATCCCCTTTTCGCAGGATGTCATCAACAATGCCTGCATTAGTGCAGAGCTTGCATATTCCCTTCAGAATCTAACAATGAATTTCCAGGACAAATTTGATGAGCTTCAACGGGACTTGGTCAAGGTAAATGAGACCATGAAGCAAAGGGACATGGCTCTGAATCAAGCTGTTAGCGCATCAAATCGTGCTCGTATTGAAAGCATGGCCGCAAGTAATAGCGGTGAATGTTGTCTTGCTGATGTCACCCCTACTGAACTTGCCCCCTATATGGGGCAGATCGAGAGAGAGGAGGCTCGGAGCTTAGCGGCAGAGATTGTACACCAACACTTATCAGACAGTGCTGAATCTGAATCACATCTACAAATAGGCAGGGAAAATCTCATTGCTGAGCTCAAGAAGCAAGCCAAAGTCCTACATAGTCTCTCTCAGGAGATTGAGAGGATCTGTGAGGACAGAGAAACCAGGTCTCTCTATGGACTTGCAAAAGCCATCCAGACAAGTTCATGGCACGGTGACTCTAGAATTCTAACATGCAGCTCAGTTTGCATGCAAGAGGCACTGATGCAGGCACAGGTTGCGTATGTTGCTTGCAGGTTGAAAGCTGGTCACACAAGGGAACTGTCTCTTTGCCAAGAGACTAGCCGCAACATGGCGGCACTGGTCCAGGAACATGCTGAGAGTGTTGCGGCCATTCAAAGGCACTACCAGAGCTGTTTGGAGAAAGAACATCTCAGCTTCACTGGGACTATCAGCTCCTTGCAGGAGGAGAATGACATGCTACGAGGGGAACTATCTTATAAGCTGAGGGAGCTTTTGGAGCAACGGCAGAACCTAACCCAGTTGGAAGAGGCGTTTCATAGGGATAAAGAGGAGCTGAAGAGTAGGCACGCAGATGAGATGGGCAGAGCACAGCAAGACCAGATAGCTCGAGAGATGGACCTTATGGAACGTGTTGCTACCAGCCAAAGCCGGCTAGAGACCCTGCTGCTAGAAATGGAAGACACTGAGCTGAGGCACAAGGAGCATGTCAGAGAACTTGAGCAAGAATTTCGGGGCAAGGTCCAGCAACTAGAACAATCAAACAGAGAGGAGCTCATCAAGCTCCAAGAATGCTACAGTCGGACCATCTGCTCAGTGGAGAAAAAAGAGGAGGCTGGTGCAACATTAAACACAGTATGTCTTATGGAGGAGGGAGATGGATCTGGTCAGGTGGTGTGCAGGGATTTAGAGTCCCTGCTGAGAGTCCAGGAGCTGGAGATGCAGTTGAGCAGGATGAGAAAGGAGCTGGAACAGAAACCATTGGATGGAGATCTGACCAGCCTGAAGGAGAAGTACCAACAAGATCTGGACAGCCTCAAGGTTTAACCTTACATCTTCAAATTTTATGTCACACCTGTTCACTGTTCACTATGACGCCTGTTTGTAGGATCCTCAGTAGTGCATTGCTGTAAGTTTGGGTTGCAGTGGTTTTAGCTGATTAAATTTACATTTACATTTATGCATTTGGCAGACGCTTTTATCCAAAGCGACTTACAGTGCACTTATTACAGGGACAATCCCCCCGGAGCAACCTGGAGTTAAGTGCCTTGCTCAAGGACACAATGGTGGTGGCCATGGGGTTCGAACCAGTGACCTTCTGATTAGCAGCCCTGTGCTCTAGCCACTATGCCACCACCACTCCGTGGGAATTTGTGCAATTGCAAATTTTGCCAGATTACAGCAGATATGTGTTGGCTTTTTTAAGTCAAAAGTTGTATTTATTTTGTGCGTTCTGGATCATTCTCTTCTGGTATGACCACTGCAATCCTGTAGCCTCATAACCACAATGCTTTCCCATTTCTTCTTTACCCTACGCTGTAGCATTAGCAGTCTTGAAATCACACAAAGTGTACATGAGCACCACCATGATTCCAGACACTTTGACCTAAAGCAAATAGCATTGTTTGTGTCATTATCTCCTGCATTAGTGTGAGTGTTTGAATGCATGAATGATGCTCTAGTTAACCCCTATCATTCACGCTTTTCCATCACTCCCCTGTGTCTGTCATCTCTCACACCGCATGCACACAGGTTGAAATGACAAACAGGGTTATTCCAGTAGTTACCTTAAGTGCCACCCAACCCTGTTCACCATTTCTGCGGTCTCCGATATGTGCCAACATCATAGTTGTCAGAAGTTAGCATATCTGTTTAGAGAGGCTGGGTAAACATATCGATTACCTGATTTATTGAAATCTTTATTTGATTATATTAATTATAATGAACAGTCTTCAAAATTAACAATCTCTAATAACAAGTAAAAACTGGATTTGGCATGTAAATAAAATGCCATTTTACTACCGTCATGTCATTGCAAAATTGACATTGTAACCAAAATGAACTTCATATTGGACCAAATTCAAATCTAACCCTAACCCCTTAAAACCTTACCCTAATGTAACCCCCTAACCCTTGAATTGAGATCTTTAATTTAATTTAAATCAAGAAATCAATGTCAAAATCCAGCCCTAATAATGCTAAGCTTGTTTGGCATGCGTTTTATGATCGTATGTTTGATGTGGAACGCAGGCAACATGCGAGCGGGGATTTGCAGCGATGGAGGAAACTCATCAGAAGGTGATCGAAGACATTCAGAGGCAGCACCAGCGTGAGATCCGGAAACTTCTAGAGGAGAAAGAAAGACTGCTGGAGGAGGAAACTAATGCCACTATTGCTGGTAATGAAAGCATCATTGTATATAAGATTATATGAGTAGCACTTTATAATCATTGATTATGTCCAACTCGAAATTAAATATGAACCGTTGAAGACTCACAAGCCTGAATTACAACATTAAGCTACTGTGGCAGGGCGGAAGGCGGGGCCGGGTCGGGACTCCGCACACCCGGCCCCTAATCAGGCTAAATTAGCCCTCGAGAGGGATAAAGGCCGAATGAAGATGGCAGTGCGACAGACAGGGAGATTTACAGTCAGCTGTCCGACCCCTGTGTGTGTGTTTGTCTTTTTGGTTTAGTTTTATATTAAACTATTATTTATATTGTCAAGCCAGTTCTCGCCTTCTCCTTTCCATTAATCCCTTTACACTGCTGCCGAAATCTGGGAAGGAGGAGCTTGGTCCTCTGCCACTCCTTCACCCTCTAATGGACGACAGCCACGCCTCCTGCGGATCGGAACGTCCCGACACGTTCTCGGGAAACAGAAGTGGTCTCCCCCGCGCCTGGCAGCAGTTCTCCCGCTCCAGGCGGTCACCGGGAGCCTCTTCTCCCTTCGCTGTCGGTGGCCGGGCTCCTCCGTCCCCCGGCAGATGGCCGCGGCTGCTCCGTTGGGGTGGATGGTAGTGGGGGAGGACTCTACTACGGCACATCCCTCCTCCTAACAGTGTTTCGTCACCAGTGTAAAGGGATTAATGGAAAGGAGGCGGCGAGAACCGGCTTGACAATATAAATAATAGT
Organism: Moxostoma hubbsi; assembly: GCA_032164185.1. Taxonomy (NCBI): domain Eukaryota; kingdom Metazoa; phylum Chordata; class Actinopteri; order Cypriniformes; family Catostomidae; genus Moxostoma; species Moxostoma hubbsi. The sequence continues at coordinate 34,020,789 of JAVLUX010000033.1, read as the reverse complement.
TTAATATAAAACTGAAAAGACAAACAAACTGTAAATCTGTCACACTGCCGTCTTCGGTCGGCCTTTATCCCTCTCGAGGTCTAATTAGCCTGATTAGGGGCCGGGTGTGCGGAATCATGTCCTGGCCCCGCCCTCCGTCCTGTCACAGCTACAAAACATGGTCTAAACTGTCTCTGGAACTGTTACCTGTGTCTCTATTAAATCAAACAGTGCAGTTATCGACTGGTTCATATCCATCCATCCATCCATCATCAACCGCTTATCCTGTACAGGGTCACGGGGGGCTGGAGCCTATCCCAGCTAACATTGGGCGAAAGGCGGGGTACACCCTGGACAGGTCGCCCGACTGGTTCATATGACAATGTCTAATTAAAGATACACAAGTTTTGTTGTAATAAGTGGAACTTTATAAAATAATAATTGAATTAAAGAAATATGCCGTTACATTTCATGTTGGTTTAGATTTCTTTATTTAAAATAGAGTAAGGATTCTATTTCTCATTTCGAAATAATTCTTAAAGTACTACAAGAATGACCGGAATTTTTAAGTGGAACCGGAATCGTAAAATTCCTTAAGATTCCCAAACCTATTGCTTAATTAGCACATTTAGCTGACATCTATATGATACCTGCTTGAAGGGTTTGACAGCATTATTGATTATAGGTGTCACACGTGTCCGTTTATGTGTGTGCAGCCATTGAAGCCATGAAAAACGCTCATCGAGAGGAACTGGGGAAAACGCAGCGCACGCAGATGAGTGGTGTGAGCGCAGACATCCAAGAACTGCGCAGACAGTATGAGTGAGTGGATATGTAGAAGATTACCATAACTGCACACGTCACTCTTGTTTCTTCTTAGATTTCTTTAAGTGTGTACGTGTCCTGTATGTAGAGAGGAGCTGCAGTCTATCTATCGTGAGCTGGAGGTATTATCCGAGCAGTATTCCCAAAAGTGTTTAGAGAACGCACATCTGGCTCAAGCACTGGAGGCAGAGAGACAAGCATTGGGGCAATGCCAGAGAGAGAACCACAAACTACACACACACAACCAGGTGAACCAACATCAAAATGGGGACGTCGTCTTCACTTACATTGTTCTCTAATCATTCATCATAACCCTAAGTTTTTAAATGTTAGATTTGAAATAAGAACTTGTGTGTGTGTGTGTGTGTGTGTGTGTGTGTGTGTGTGTGTGTGTGTGTGTGTGTGTGTGTGTAAGGATCTAAATCATCGTCTGAATGAGGAAATCACTCGAATGCACTCCTGCGGCAGTGGAAACAAAGCAACTTCCTCTCTTACTCAGGGCAAAGACATCTATGAACTGGAGGTACAATACTCGCAACAAAATCTCAGGTGTCTGAATTATCAAGTATGACACACACACACACACACACACATACTAACTGTAAAAGTGTGTTTGTTGCAGGTTTTGTTGCGTGTAAAGGAGTCAGAGATACAGTACCTGAAACAGGAAATAAATTCTCTCAAAGATGAGCTACAGTCAGCACTTCGGGTAATAAACACAAACATGAATTCTCTTTAGTGTGTTTCAAGTCCAGCTGAAATCAAAACTGATCCCATTTACTGTCTCTATGCGGGTGTGTTTTGATATCTGTGCATTATGTAGGATAAGAAGTATACATCAGATAAATACAAGGACATTTACACGGAGCTGAGTATCGTGAAAGCTAAAGCTGATTGTGACATCAAAAAGCTGCGAGAGAAACTATTGGCTGCTACTGAAGCGCTCGGCGAATTAGACACTGGGGGAGGAGCCGTTACCACTGGATACGGTGAGACATTTACAGTCGAAATGAACTCAAATTGACCCTATTTGCATGTTATTCTCAATAAAAATGTCTGTCTTCATTATCAAAATGGAATAACTCTCTGTGCCATGCAGCCTTTTGTTAATGTTATCCAATAGCTAAATTGTAAATGCAGTAATTTTGTATTTTATTTCTTTTATTTTTCACCTTTTTTCACCCAATTTGGAACGCCCAGTTCCCAATGTACTTTTAAGTCCTCGTGGTGGCGTAGTGACTCAATCCGGGTGGCGGAGGACGATACCCAGCTGCCTCCGCATCTGAGACCGTCAATCCGTGCATCTTATCACGTGGCTCGTTGAGCGCGTTGCTACGGAGACATGGCGCATGTGGAGGCTTCACACCATCCACCGCGGCATCCACGCACAATTCGCCACGCACCCCACCGAGAACTAACCACATTATAGTGACCACGAGGAGGTTACCCCATGTGACTCAACACTCCCTAGCAACCGGGCCAATGTGGTTGCTTAGGAGACCCGGCTGGAGTCACTCAGCATGCCCTGGGATGCGAACTAGTGAACTCCAGGTGTAGTAGCCTGGGTCTTTACCACTGAGCTACCCAAGCCCGCGTAAATGCAAAACTATATCACATGGTACCTTACACATATTGCGGCAGTTCTGAGGTGAAACAGTGTTCACTGTGTGGCACTAAAAGCGAGTTAAATGTTCATCCAAACAGATTAGATTTTTATGTTAACCTTGTGCGACCCCGCGTTGTATTTTGGCTTCGTTATACACAACGCATCATTTAATTTAATTTAAACTGAATGATATTAGTTAAGGAGACTCTGTGCTGTCAGTAAAGGGTTAAACTTTCGACGCACGCAGTCATGTGACAGAACAACTTGGCGGCAATCCCAGAGGAGTTTGGGTTTAGTTGAAACACCAACAAAATTACACCTGGTAAGAAACTGAATTAAGTTTTTACACTGAAACCTGTTTGAGTCGAAAGAGTCTCTATTTTCATCCGATATCCCATTTTAACAATTTGAACGATATATCATAAAATGGCACACTGTTAAACACAATGACCACATTTGTGGACTGTATGTTCAGTTTCAGTTCAAATATCCTATATTTACTGTACAGCACATTGAGAATTAATGGATCCATCAAAAACTGGATAATGTTACTTTTAGACACTTTTAAGAATAAGATTCAACTTTATTGTCATTGAGCAGAGTACAGGTACAGAGCCAATGAAATGGAGTTGTTTTCGCATATACCAACTAGCTGGGGTCAGAAATAAAACAGAGCCCCTGGAGCAGATAGGGTCAAGGGCCTTGCCCAAGGACCCAACAGTGGTATCTTGGTGGTGCTGGGGCTTGAACCCCCAACCTTTCGGTCAGTAACCCAGAGCCTGAACCACTGAGCCACCACTGGCCCCAACTTTATAAGGAGTTAGGGTAAAAATAAGGAGCATTTTAAACTGTTCAGAGACCAGTGCAGACCAACAGCACACTGGAGGTTAAGTCATGCACTAAATAGGGAGCAAGGGAGCATCCTATAGTGCATTCACTCCTAAAATCTGATCAAAGTTTCAGGCTGCAGATGATGTTTGGATCACTCAACATGTTTGACACAAATGGGACGATGATCATCAGTACATAGAGTCACAATTTATAATGGATAATTTAATATAAACACGGTTGGCTGTGATTGGACGATGCTGGTCATCTCTTTGTATCAGAATGAATTATGCTAATTTATGATTAACGTCTCAAAAACATGAATATCCAACAATTTGATGAAAAAAAAACAGACTTTCTATAGCTTGGTATTATTTAAAATTCTCAGTGGCACATATGTGGACATACATTTTTAAGGAAAATGATTTGGTCTTTTTTTGCATGTGTCTTGGGTGCTACTAGTTACAAATCAAAAAGAGGAATGGAAAATGCCCACAGCAGTCATGCTCTGGTCTCAGGCGGTTAATGCAACCTAAACCTACTTGATAGGGTCATTAAAAGCAAATATGAGACGAAAGATGCAAGTAACATCTTTTTGTGTTGCTTCTATGACACTTTCAGCTCATTTGTTTATTTGTGCTCATTCCAGTCCTTTACATCGCAAGTGCAACGATCTATCAGTTGATCTATCGCGCAATTTAATCACCTTTGTAAATGTAGTTGGTTATGTAACGCAAACGTTAAAGTAATGCGCTATAGTAAAAGTGTTTAGATAAGATAGCATTGTGTGAAGAACAGGGTGAAAAGTAAGTGTTTATGAACTGATAATCTACAGTTTTACTCTTGATTTGTTTGAAGTGAATAAAGTCGTTGTTGTTGTAGCGCCGCTAGTGTTCATTTCACCGCGATACGTACAACGAGCCATTTAAAGACAATTAGCAAAACTGTATTTCTGTTAGATTTGATGTATTTGTGTTTGTTGCAGATATCATGAAGTCGAAGAGTAACCCTGATTTCCTGAAGAAAGAAAGGTCCAGACAGTTACGCGAGGGCAGGTCAAAGGTGAGCATTCAGAGACCGTGACCTTGTTTCCACCCGGTGTTAAGATGCATTTCAGCCGGTCACATTTGATCAGCGCTCAACGCAGGTGTCACGTTTTGGGATTGGATCACAAAAAACATACGAATGTGGTCCATAATGCATGTGACCAAATCACATTTGAGGTGTAAACGCTAATCCGTCCTGTATGCGTCCCGGCAGCAGCGAAGCTCCACCCCTCACCTGTCAATCAACCACTGCGCTAAATCAAACGTTTAAACGTTGCCATTTACGAGCGGCTTTAAATGGAAATAACCGTCCCATCTGAACATTTTAAATAGTGGATACATACACAATCACGAGAGCTTCGCACGGATCTTCTATAGTGCGTCTGATATCAACACTGATGACAAGCACGAACACCTGAAGCTCCTTTAATACAGGTAATCCACTAAAATAACAGATCATTCTCCTTGACATGTTGAGTTTAGTCTGGGAGAAACGGTGCGCCATTTTTTTTGCTCCATCTTTGTCTTTTCTGACTTTGTTGCTGCGCTTTATTATCATGCAGTATCACACTGATGTAGTGATTGATGTACCGTCATGAATTAGAGACCCTCCCCTCCAAATCTGATCATGTGATCACAGCAGACGCATTTAATGTCTCACCTGACCACATGTGATCGGATCCCCAGAGACGCATCGTAAAACCAGGTGGAAATGCGGTCTTTGTGTCTAAATGTGTCATTTTTAACTGTTGTGTGTATTAATATTCCTGTAGATTTATGTGCAGAAATGACGTTGGTTGTGTATGTTTAAGTGCTGTGAAATGTTTGTATGGAAACTGTACACATGTATTTGCGTGTATGTGTCCTCACGTGTATACATTACCCTGTTAGGCAGAGAGTGAGGGGTTGGTTGGGGGTATCTGACTGCTGTGACCCCGTCTGGTTCACCGGGTAAAGCAGGTATATAGAGAGTTTGAATCCTGCATGAGGCCTCACTGTTTGAATCCCACCTGCATCTTTACCTGGTTTTGACAGGTTGACACATAACCAGCACAGCTTAATGTTACCTGAACGTTATGCGTTCTGACTGTCTTCCTGTTGCTCGTGTCCTTTGTGTGATTTCGTTGTTGTATTTTAAGTGGTCTGTCTTTAGCCCTATTTTGACGTAATTGTTTCTATGGGGGACGTCTACAAAAGAACATAAACCTCATGCATTTGATCCGCAGTTAAAGGAATAGTTCACTCAAAAATGAAAATTCTGGCATGGTTTACTCACCCTCAAGTTGTTCCAAACCCGTTGGGCTTTCTTTTCTCTGTGGGACACAAAAAGAGATGTTAGGCAGAATGTTAGTCTCAGTCACCATTCAGTTTCATTGTATGGGAAAGAGCAGCGTCAACGTTCTACAGAAATGTCGCCTCCCTTGTTACACAGAAGAAAGTAAGCCAATTAGCAGCAATTAAGAAAGAACTTCAAACGCGCTTTTTAAGCCACGATTGTGGTCGGTAATGTCATTCGTAAGTAAATAAGTTTCCACTAGCGGCATAAAGGAAATGCAGACTAGCACGTCCCCATTTAAAACAATTATTGTGTGAATAGGACTTTGTGTGTGCTGCTTTTAATGTATCATGTATGTTAAAGTGTGATTGCAATGCATTATGGGAATCAAAGGGAGATTTAAAGGAATATTACGGGCTCAACCGAGAGCAATTGTGCCATAATGTAGATTACAACAAAAATGTGTTTAATTTCCTTTAAAAAAGGTAAAAATGGAGTTTACAGTGAGACACTTGCAATGCAAGTCAATGGGACCAATTTAAATGCAGTGAAGCTTCTACGTTCATAAAAGCACTTACATTATTTGAACTGTGAACTGTTCAAATTCATTTTGGCTGATTTGGGCATTTTTCCCAGAATTTAAATAACGTTTTTGCACCACAATATCCTGCAAAACATGTTTTATTATTATTATTTTAGTGAAATGTGGTAATAATGAATCACGTGTCCCATTGAAGTGCTCCGTACTTCTTGAAGGCAATGGGATCTAATAGTGTCATAATAAAGAAATTCGACACCAGTGAGTGGTCCCGTTAGTGCAGAGTGTTCATTGACATGGATTTAAAAGATTTAATGGAACAAATCCCAAATATTCCTTTAAGCAAAGTGCATGCTTTCACAGTGAATATTGTAATCCCCTGCAGATCTGACCTTTTGAAGAAGGTCATCGGGTCAAGTTCAAAGCATATGGACCCTTCACTAAGCCCCGCCCACTTGGTCACTGTTGTTCACATGTGACAGAAGTGCACATAGGAAGTAATTGGATATTTGCAGTTCTCAGTCAAATGTGTGGTCAAAACTGATTGTATATTCTTTGTGCTAAATTACACCATAACTTGATATTTATTGTATAATTACTTGAAGCAATGGGTGTTTCTCCGTGTGCGTTCTTTTGTGTTCTTACACTGTACATTTTAAGTAAACATACTTATTTAGCTCAGCTTAATTTTTTAAGTAATGTGAACTAGTTACAAGTAAATTTAAAGGTGCTGGAAGTGATTTTTAATATTTTTTTTTTTTTCATGGAAAGGTATTAAAAAAATGTCCTGCCCCTGAAAGATATTAATTAAATAAGTGTCATGACATCTCACCGGTCTCTGTAAACGGCAAAGAAAAATGTGTCCGCGGTCTCTGGCGCTTTCTGCCTGTCAATCAATTTGCAGCCAGTTATTGTGGCTTAATGCCATTTTTATGCCGTGTTGTTCATAACAGTGGCCAGCAGAGGGCGCTGTTTTGCTGCTGCTGTTTTTAACAAGCTTTCTGCATGATGTCGTTCTCAATAAAGCTCATTTGGTATATTTTGAGTGCAGGGTTTTGGAAAGAGGAGGCGTGGCCTATTCAGGATCTCGTGGAAATAGGCTAAAATCGCTTACAGCACCTTTAACGTATCATTGCTTTTATTTTAATTATTTAAATTGATTTGTAGCGCATCTTATACGGTATAAAGGAACACTTACTGGAATCTCAATTAGACATATGGCACATTTGATTCTCGTGTTTTACCTCACGAGTTTCCTCGCTGTAAGCTTGCGAAAGTCTGCTGGCTCTTGAGTCATTATACTCTGTCAATGCATGTTTTATTGTGCGTCATTTTAATATAGTAATTAAACACATGAAGGGAACGATTGTTAACAGACTTTATTATTTTAACGTGTCATTAGTCCTGCAAAACCTCACTGGTGTGATGATAATAATGCTGTGACTGATGTGATGATGCCAGTAGTTCTCTCACTGGCATTGAATGTGTTGTGACGGTTAGTTGCGCAACAAGAAGATCGCAGGACATCTCAGTTCTCGCAACGATGTGTTCTCCGTCCTCCTGTTCTTCCGAGTCCGTTCTTTCAAGGTAGCATGGCAAGATCGGTCTCCACGAGAATGCAAGTCCGTTCTTTGCTTTCTTACAATTTAGACAATTTAGAGAAACACCCAATGTCTGCTTAAGTTAGTATGAAGTTGTTGTATCGAAATTGGTATTGAAAATCGTCAAATTGCATTCCTGTGTAAGCGAAATGGACATTAAACATGAAATGTACCCAACTGAATCCGAATCGAACAATCTGCATTGATAACCAGCCCTACTGCTGTGAACTTGTTACTAGCCTAAATCTGCATTTATTCATGTTTATTTCAGGAATAAATAAAAAAATTGGGTTCTTTGTCTGCATGTATGGTTCCATGAAGAACCTTTAACATCCAAGGAACCTTCTCATTGCACAAATGGTTCTGTGTTTTGTAAAGGTTCTTCAAAAATGGTTCTTTTAACCTGTTGATGCACCCCCTTTATGAGCACAAACCATGAAACCATGAGCTTAAATGGATGTATTTACGGGACCTTGCATGGAGTATGCACACAGTTGTAGTATCTTTTGAAAGAGACACTTTGGGCTTTATTTCACAAGTTTCAGAATTAATATATGTTGTTATTTTTTATTTTTTGTCATTAAGTTTATAGTAATGGAAATATTTTGTGCTGAACATGTTTTTATGATCTAAAAAATCAATAATAAAAGTGTCAAGACACCCCAGAAATACAATGTTCTCAAAGTCACGAGTCTGAAGAAGTGACGTTTCTAATGTGAAGATGATGGAATAATAAATGAGGTTCCTGCAGCTTTAAATCTCTGTAAAATCTCTGGAAGTGTTCAGAGTCAAATTAAGGCTCCGCCTCTCAAGACGACACTAAATCTGACCGCACTGCTCGACTATTATGAATAAAACTACGCCACATTTTTATAAAGAGACTTTAGAGACGGCTGGTTTTGTTTATGAGACTCTAATATATAAGATCATATACAGTTTTACAACATGAATGCTGCTCAGATTGCAGTTTGATGAAGAACGATGATGAAGGCGAGATCTCATGTAAACAATGGAGAATATATCAATATTTCTCACATTTATCGCTTTTATGTACAAAAAGTGCGATTGGATGTTTATCAATGAAGATTGACTCAAGTGTGTTGAACTGGATTCATCTGGTGATCGTGTTTTCATAATAAAAGCCCTGTTTTGATATTGCATGTTTTCATAATAAAAGTCCCGTTTTGATATTGCATGTTTTCATAAAACTCCCGATTTGATTATTACATGTTTTCATAATAAAAGTCCCGTTTTGATATCGCGTGTTTTCATAATAAAAGTCCCGTTTGGATGTTGCATGTTTTCATAATAAAAGTCCCGTTTCGATATTGCATGTTTTCATAATAAAAGTCCCGTTTCGATATGGCATGTTTTCATAATAAAAGTCCCGTTTTGATATTGCATGTTTTCATAATAAAAGTCCCGTTTTGATATCGCATGTTTTCATAATAAAAGTCCTGTTTTGATATTGCATGTTTTCATAATAAAAGTCCCGTTTTGATATTGCATGTTTTCATAATAAAAGTCCCGTTTTGATATCGCATGTTTTCATTTGTACTCCTGCACAAATCACTCAATTGCTGTTTCTGGAGCGTTGCTATTGTGAAACAGAGATCGGATATCGATGTTGAACCCTTAAACCTTTGAAAAGATAATATGTTAACATTAATTACATTTATAGACTGTAAATTATATATTAAATGTAAGCTGAGTGACGTCACTCCAGCATGCGGGCGATTGCATAACAACATTTTTATTTTTTCATGGAATCACTGCAAAAAAAAAATCATTTTGGAACCTTTATTTTATGATTTCCTCTGTTTGTTTGTTTGTTTGTTTGTTTGGTTTATTTGTTTCTTCATTGTTCTCTATCTCTCTGTTTCAGAGTTTGAAAGAGGGATTGACTGTCCAGGAGCGGATGAAACTGTTTGAAACAAAAGACTCCAGAAAGACATGATGTCTCTCATGCATCCTTTCTTTCTTTCTTTCTTTCTTTCTTATTTGTATTTGACATTTCTTAATTTCTTGATTAAGGTCTTCTTGCTTGATAGATAAAAGCAGGGTGAAGATTTTTCTTTTTTTGTGTTTTAATGTTGATTTGTGTGAATTAAATGAATACAATGTTTCAGTATTTACAGAGACCTTCACTTGTTTCCAACCTTCAGCTCTAATGAACCACATGTGATGTTTTCTTTTGGTCTCTATTAACATTTAAGATTGCAAAAGTTCTCGTTAATGTCTTTCACCACCAGTATATATTGACACTTAAACTCAGTATTTAACACTGCTTATAAAGAACGCTAAAAGTGTGTATTTCTCTAGGAAAGTCTTCTAAAATGACATTTGTATGATTGATCTGAGAGATGATTGTCAAAAGTGAGGATATTTTGCCAATGATACTGTAAATATAAGTTGTGTTTGTGCAAGTGATGATGCTTTTTCAAACTTTATAGTACTGTAACTTTATGAAGATGAAATTATTTGGTTTATATATGCTGGGTAATTTGAGAAAAGTGTGTGTGTGTGTGTGTGTGTGTCTTGTGTATATTTGACTGTCAAATGTTTTTGGGTGGTTTGTCGAATGTGCCGAAATCATTTACTTGAGGGGAATCGAATTGCTGTTTTAATTGCTTTTGTGTTGCTTTCATGTACGAAATATAGAGCAACCAAACTTGATGTCTACTGTCAGTCTTGCAGCATAAACGTTTGGCTACTGATAGTGAGTTTAGTTTTGTCCTGTAGTTCGTTTTGAACACACGGGACTTTTTAAGCTGTGGAATTGTTTTGTTATTCCAGCATTTGTTTGTTTTATACCGGCCTTTGCATGAATGTGAAGCACTTCGGTGGTATATTTCTGTGCTCTGATTTTGAAACGTGATTTCCGTATTCCTTCTGTTCCAGAATTCAGAACATTTTAAACACACAACATGGAAAACTCACTGTATAATATTCAATACATGCTTTGTAAATATTTGGTTTTAGAGAAAATGTCTTTATCCTGTTCTCATTCTAGATAGAGAAGAAAAATCTTTATATCTTTCTATATACAGTATATCGTGTGTGTGTGTGTGTGTGTGTGTGTGTGTGTGAGAGAGATCAATTAAATCTGTTCTGCCATATTCTGCTTGATAAATGGTAGTTGCTCTTTCTCCTCCTGAGACAGACCCCTTGTCCACATTGTTTTGGCTTCACTATAAGCTATTCCTAATTTAATTTAAACCAACTGATCTCAGTTCAGGAGACTCTGTGCTGTCAGCAAAGGGTTAAACTTTGGATGCAGCCAGTCATGTGAGAAAACATCCTGGCGCCGATCTCAGCGGAGTTCGTCTTTGGGAGAAATGCCAGCAAAACTGTATCTGGTGAGAAACCTCATTAAGATTTTACATTAAAACCTGTTTGAGACAAAAGATTAGAGTCTCTAGTTTCATCCCATATGGCATTTTTTAAATAGATTTATTGCGAAACGGCACGCTGTTAAACGTTAAACACAATTACCACGTATGTGGACTATAGGCTCATTTTCCTTAAAATATCCCATATTCTCTGTGCATTATCACATTGAAAATCACTGTATCCAAAAGCTGAAAAAGTTTACTTTCTGAGGCTTTCTATGAAGTTAGGATGAAAATAAGGAGCATTTCAAACTGTTCTGAGACCAGTGCAGAAAGACAGCACACTGGAGGTTAAGTCGTGCACTAAATAGGGAGCAAGGGTGCATCCTATAGCTCTCCTATAACTGTTCTGAGACCAGTGCAGATAGACAGCACACTGGAGGTTAAGTCGTGCACTAAATAGGGAGCAAGGGAGCATCCTATAGCTCTCCTATAACTGTTCTGAGACCAGTGCAGACAGACAGCACACTGGAGGTTAAGTCGTTCACTAAATAGGGAGCAAGGGAGCATCCTATAGCTCTCCTATAACTGTTCTGAGACCAGTGCAGACAGACAGCACACTGGAGGTTAAGTCGTTCACTAAATAGGGAGCAAGGGAGCATCCTATAGCTCTCCTATAACTGTTCTGAGACCAGTGCAGACAGATAGCACACTGGAGGTTAAGTCATGCACTAAATAGGGAGCAAGGGAGCATCCTATAGCTCTCCTATAACTGTTCTGAGACCAGTGCAGACAGACAGCACACTGGAGGTTAAGTCATGCACTAAATAGGGAGCAAGGGAGCATCCTATAGTGCATTCACTCCTAAAATCTGATGAAAAGTTCAGTTTCAGGCTGCAGATGATGTTTGGACACTCAACATGTTTGACACACATGGGACGATGATCATTAGTACATAGATTCACCATTTATAATGTATCATTTAATTTATACATGGTTGGCTGTGATTGGACGATGCTGGACATTACTTATATCTGAATTAATTATGATAATTTCTGATGTAATGTCTGTAGAAACACGATTAACCAACACTCCTGGACACATAATAAACCATTTGATTTTTTTTTAATTTTGCTTTTCAATTGCTTGGAATTACTTAAAATTAATAAAATTTTTAGGAAGATTATTTGGTCTTTATACACAAAAGTTTAGAATAATGTACAGATTTTGCTGTTTCAGAAGGAAATTGGTACTTTAATTCATTACATTTTGGGGATTGATTTGGACTTTTCACACCAAACTACGTTCATCACTAGGACACCGAATGCATCTCCTTCCTGAGCGGTATGATGGCTGCGTGGTCACATGGTGTTTATACTGGCGTACTATTGTTTGTACAGATTATCAAGCATTTGGAAATTGCTCCCAAGGATGAACCAGACTTGTGGAGGTTCACAATTAATTTTTTCAGAGGTCTTGGCTGAGTTCTTTTGATTTTCCCATGATGTCATGCAAAGAGGCACAGAGTTTGAAGGTAGGCCTTAAAATACATCCACAGGTGCACCTCCAATTCAGTACATCTATCAGAAGCTAACTGGCTAAAGGCTTGACATCATTGTCTGTAATTCTCCAAGCTGCTTAAAGGCACAGTTAACTTTGTGTATGTAAACATCTGACCCACTGGAATTGTGATATAGTCAATTAAAAGTGAAACAATCGGTCTGTAAACTATTGTTGGAAAAATTACTCGTGTCATGCACAAAGTAGATGTCCTAAATGACTTGCCAAAACTATAATTTGATCATATTAAATCTGAGGAGTAGTTAAAAAAATAGTTTTAATAACTTAAGTGTATGTAGACTTTTGACTTAAACTGTGTGTTATATATATATATATTGCATGCATCTTAAGGGCTACTAGTTACAAATCAAAAAGGTAAATGGGAAATGTACACAGCAGTCATGCTCTGGTTTCAGGAGGTTATATATATATATATTCGAGTTGTAAAAGCAAAAATTTGTGTACAGATATGTTTGCAAAGATTTCATATTTATCTGTGCCACACACCATTTGTGTGCAAATAAAAAAATGGAACATTCCATAAAATTTACTCGCAGGAAGTGACATCATTTGGATATTTTTACAGCAAGACAGATTGGTAAATATCCTATTTAATTTTCTATATTTTTACCCTTATTGTAGTGTTGAAAGCATTCATTAAACTCAACCATCAAACTGTTACAAAATTTATTTTTGTAAATAATATTTGTAATTTTTGGGGGGGAAATACAAGTTTATCAGTAACTACAGACCAAAATTTGTTGACAACCTAGCTAGCCCTTATTCGCATATATTGTTTTTAAAGAATTATACATTTATATATATATATATATATATATATATATATATATATATATATATATATATATATATATATATATATATATATATATATATTTCATAGCAAGAAAATAACGAAATCAAACAAATCAGTGTTTTAAGCTGTTATCTTGTACCAAATTTTGATAACGTTGTTGCAAAAAATTGCAAAGCTTGTATAAAATACTAGAAAAAATACATTTTTGACTTAACTAATTCGAGTTTAAAGCTGTGTTTTTGTTGTATTGCTGTATGGTTTCGGCCAAAAGAGGGCAGAAATGTCCCAGTTCAGAGTAACACATTTCTGTTGATCGTTCAGCTGATAAAACTTTAAAATACGTGGACGAAAATCACCCAGACGTCTATTTGATGTGTGTTTACTTCTGGAAAGCGCTTTTTTTTTTTTTTTTACATTGTTTGCTTATCTTCAATATATAAGACAAGACATATGTCAACAAGCATGTCTCAGATGTCAAAAATCAAATTGGGCATTACTGTGAATAAGGTAGTAGCCACCCTTGAAAAAAATCTGGCAAATTATTTTCACATGCTAATTAGCTTGCCGGCTAACTCTCCATTGTGGCTAAAGGTTTGCCGCAGGTTTACCGCTACCAGTAATGAACTGGGAATTTCTGGCAAACATTTCTGTGGGAAAATAATGAGTGGGAAATGAACAAGTTTGGTAGAATTCTAGATTTTTTTTTAGTAAGTGGGATAGCTCACTATAAATGCAAATTCTGTCAATATTTACTCACCTTCATGTCGTTCCACACCTGTATGACGTTTCTTCACAAAAGGAGAAATTTAGCAAAATGTCCAAGTTGCTGAAAACAATGGAAATGGGTGGCAACTATGGGATTATTGCCATTAAAGGAATATTGTGGGTTCAATGCAAGTTAAGCTCAATCAACGGCATCTGTGTCACAAAGTTCATAACCACAATTATTATATTTTCTTTAAAATAAGCAGAAATCTGTGTTACAGTGACACACTTGTAATGGAAGTGAATGGGACCAATCCCTGACTTTATATAGACTTTATAGATTGATGATACATATTATCATATCACTACATCAGCTCTATTAAATATGTCATAGTGGAGTGAGGGAATATACTTAATTTAATTAAATAAACGTATAAATATTTATGTTTTGCATGTGTTTAGATTTGTGTTTTAGAAATCGTCTACATCTAACCAAGTGAAGATCCATGCTTGCATGTGTTGACTATGGTCGTTACAAATAACACAGTTAAAACTATACAAATAAATAAATATATACATACAATTTTTCATAAGTGCAAATGCAAACATTCCGCTAATAATTATAATTAACATACACTATTTTTTAAAATGAAATAGAAACGTGTAAATCCTAAAAAAATACAAATAATAAAAAAAAATATTTTTTTTTCATATTTTTGATTGAGTGTAAATGTAAATATAGCTGATTTTGTTTGCCTTCAGAAATGTCAACATGACTCATTTGAATCAATAAAAACCAGATGAAAGTAGTTCCAACTCAGTCACACTGTTATTAATAATTTAGTCACATAAATTAGTGACATAAATGACTTTTTATGGATGTTTTAGATAACCTTACTGTTGTTGTATATTTTAACCAGTAATCTACATCCAACTCACAATCAATGCTGTAATGTAAAATGAGCATTTCAGTGGGACAAAATTTATTTTGAGAGATTTATTTCTCAAAATAATGTAATTTATTTAAAAAAGGTTGAGAACCACTGCCTTACAGCCTCGTTTTCATTCCTATCAAGGTGTCAAAAGTCAAACACGGTGCTACTGTGGATAATAATACATATATCAAAGCTGTGTTTTATTGTTATATTAGACAATGTATTTTAACACTTTGAATGTAATGTGTTTTCGTTATTTGTGATGTAGCCTATAATTTACTTGCCCTCCCAAGTGGCATCATAACCTTGTCCAGTGCATTGTCCGAATTATTCATTTTTTAAACCCTAGTGTGAACGACCCGTATCAACTTAATTTTGGTCTGTTCTACTGAACATTCAAGCCAGAAATTCAACAATTCATATTATTTTATCAATTCAACTTTTCACTCAAATTGTTCTGCCGACCATATAATTTGTAATTAAACAATATGTTGAATTAAAATGGAAACAAATGCAAAAAAGACTTTTGGGTCTCACTATATAGAGTCACCAACCTTTTAAAAATCAGCTTTAAAAACTATAACAGGTCAATTTACAGCACCTCGGAAATATCTGTCTTTGTTGTTCAATGTCCCTAAATTACATTTGGAATTTTGTCCAATGCGAGACAATGCAACATGTTCTATTACAACAGTGTACGCCATGTTTCTATGGAAACCACAGAGATGGAGTTGAACTATGACAACATTGTGTGAACATCCTACTCGAACCAGACCGAGGTTTAAACATCAGTGTGGGAAAAACTGTAACAAATATATGAAATAAAGCAGAAAACGCTTCACTTTTACTTGGATGTTTTGGTGCATTGAACTGAATTATCTGCGTGTTGATGAATGTATGACGATACTATTGTCAATATATGATAAAGTGTTCGTTTTTTTTAAAGGAAAATGCATTTATTCTCATTTAAATAGTACAAATCAACACAACATGTGATTTTTCAGTCTTCCACTTTTATCGTTGAGCATTGTTGTAATCATAATCATCCATCATTATATCCAAAAATACATCACGTTTTCATTGAGTGCATCTTGTTTAGCACACCACTGCTCTTTCTAGCGGGTCAGAAGTGAATGTGCTCACAGGTGTTGAATAATCTCATAGAAAAGGCTTTGGAATAGTTTGACCTATAATATGTTTATACAAATAAATGTACAGTACAACTCTGTGCTTTCTCAGGGAATACATTGCTTCAAACCGGTACAATTGAAATGGTTTTCTCCTGATAAATAGTTAATCATACATCACGTATTGCTTTGATCTTTTCATTATTGCTTCATGAATGTGCCCTTCCATTCATACTGTCATACAGACAATAGACAAGTGACACACACACATAGTATGTAGGCAGCTCACTGTGTTTTGGAACAGAGCCCGTGTGTTGTGGAACATTAATGTATTTTAACAATGTCTTGCCTCATATACCTTCATTGTAAGTGCTTAAATGTAAACACAGTTTTTAATTGTTTCATAAACTGAAGGTCAGCCTACAAGTCAACGTTAATCAGCAGCGTTTCACAGATGCTACATAGAGTGTAGACCTACATAATATTGAATCCGGAACATTCCAGTGTGACACCTGTCTCGGGGACAAAAGCTAAAAGTGTTCAAATAATGCTTTTGATATTGATGAAAATGCATCATTTTAAACTGATCTTACTGACATCTCCGAAGGTCTGCCGTTACATGGTGCAAACTAATAAAACTACATTATCTAACTAAATATATATACCTATATTTTGATATCAATATAATCTATATAACACATATGCATGAGCATGTTGTCGCAGGTTTAGGAGTGTTCGTAATTTAACCTCCTTGTGTGTCTGATATGAGGCCGTGCTCAGCTGCAAAACACACACACACACACACAGACACACACACACACAATCATTCACACTCAGGTGCTCACATTGTTCACTTGGTCTGTCTAGAAAGTGCAGTTTTAAATGGGAATTTATCATGTTTCACTGATCTGTGTGTGTGTGTGTGTGTGTGTGTGTGTGTGTGTATGTGGAACTCAAGGGACAGTTTGCCCCGGCATTGCTTGTCATTTGTGCGTGGATTGAATGCAAAAATAAAAATGCTTTATTTATTATTCCTTTTCTTTCGAAAGGTAATGCTTATGTCTCTTGCAAGAAAGTAATACCGCACGCAAAATCATGTATTTATGCAGACATATTTACACCATTAAGAAATAGTTCACCTAAAAAGGAAAATTCTGTCATTATTTACTCACCCTCATGTTGTTCCAAACCCATATTCTGCTATTTTTCCATGACATTACTGGTCTTTTCCAATGAACGTGTATGGGGTAACCATGTCTCTCAAGCTCCCAATGGGGCGATTAAATATTTGTAGGAGTAAAAAAATGACATTTATTTTATTTATGCGTGAACTATTTCTTTTAAGGAATTTTCCGGGTTCAATACAAGTTAAGCTCAATCGACAGAATTTGTGGCATAATGTTGATTAACACAAAAACACTTTAGTCCGGTCCCTCAAAAATGAATGTTACACTGAGTCACTTACAATGGAATTGAATGAGGACAATTTTTGGAGGGTTTAAAGGCAGAAATGTGAATCTTATAATCTTATATAAACACTTACACTTACAAGCCATTGAAATAGCCATGCCCCTCTTTCTAAAACCCCACACTAGTCCAATGATGCCAAATGAGCTTAATTGAGACCGACATCATGCAGAAACGGTTGTCAAAAGCACTAGAAGGAAAATAGCGCCCTCTACTGACAACTGTTATGAGCTACATGGCTTAAAAATGGCATTAAGCCTCAATAATTAGCTGCAACTACAATATTATGAGAGCGCGCAAAATCATTGACGGGACAAAAGTGCCATTGTCCGCAGCTCGCAGACACATTTTTGTTTGCTGTTTACAGAGTCTAGATCTGTCACAGCGACTGGTCCGAGATCTTACGACGATTATTTAATTAATATCTTTCAGGGATTAGGAAATGTCTTACAGCACCATTAAAACTCATGTATTATTTGATTTGGTCTTTTAAATGGTCGTTTAAGGGTTTACGCTGTTGTTGTCATGGCAACGAAAAGTAAAATTCGCTATAACTTTACACAGAAAAGTTAATAAGTGATTTTATCACATTAAAATCATGCTAACATGCATATTGTTTACATCTTGTGGCTATACTTTGGAAAAAGTATTTTAACGTTTACGGATTGGCCCCATTTACTTCCATTGTAAGTAAATTTGCAATCCAGATTTGTACTTTTTTTTTTCAAAATAAATTTTTGTGGTTATTAACATTATGCTACAAGTGCTGTTGATTGAACGTAACTTGAACCCGGAATATTTCTTTAAGAATCAATATTTTAACAGCTAAACTATTTTCATGAAAAATAGGAAGAGATTCAAGTTTTCCGTGCAGGATAAATATTCCCTCTGGCCTGTTCTACAAGTGTTCTCGTCTCCTCTACATATTTCTCCAGCTTTCAAACATTCAGTAGTTTTCGCTCATTCACACGCTCACTCTCTCCGTATGGCACTTTGCATTGTTCTGCATTTTTGAAACTCCAGTATCTCCAGGAACGAAACACAAAATTTGACAAGTATCAAAAAGGTCATAGCACAGGTTCATATCTCAGATTCCCGACGGTATGACATTTGCTCCGTGCAACGAAGAGTCTGCAGCCGATCGAAGTCATGTCGCGGCGTTCTCTCGGGGCTGAGGCTCATCGCTCGCTCTGGCTTGATCCTCTCTGGACTTTCATCTTCTTCCTCTTCGTGGCTCAGTATCGCAAGCTCGTTCTCGTAGCAGAACGAGTTGGCGCTGGGCACGACGAGGTACTTGTTTTCCATCATGTCCTTGGCACTACAGCGAGGAGTGGACGGCACTTCGTACGTCTTGTGGAAGTGTGAGTAGTCGACTTTGTATTGGTTCTTCTCCTCAAACAGCACAGACTCAAATCGATGACCCCAGAGGATCTCGCTGGCCAGATACGAGCTTCGAGCCTGTGCCGTCATGGCCGTTGCTTCCACCATGCCCTCCAAGATCACTACGATCTCAAAATCGGCCGTTTCAAGGTCCTGCTTACTGATGCCAAACAGAGGGCTCTCCTGGTCGATTTGATGAAGGATGGTGATTGGCGAGACAAGGAAGATGCGGTCGAGTCCTTTATCAAAGCCAACGTTTATGTCCAGTTGGTCGAGCGGGATGTACTCGCCTTCGTCCGTGACGCGCGGTTTGATGAGCTGTGCCCGAACGTGTGCCTCTACGATGTGACTCTTTCGTAGGTTCCCTACCCGCCACATTAAGCACAGTCTTCCGTCACGCATGGCGATGACAGCGTTATTCGAGAACAGTAGAGTTTGTGCTCGCTTCTTGGGCCGGGCCATTTTGGCCATGATGGCGCCGATCATGAAGCAGTCGATAATGCTGCCCACGATAGACTGGAAGACCACGAGAAACACCGCAAGAGGACACTCCTCAGTGACGCAGCGGAAACCATAACCGATAGTCGTTTGCGTCTCAATGGAGAACAGGAACGCAGCGATGAAACCGTTCACCTGCAAGACACACGGCGTAAAGTTATCGTCACCTGCCGGGTTGTCCAGGTCACCGTGAAGAAGTGCGATAACCCAAAACGCCAATCCAAACGCCAACCAGGAAATTACAAAGACAAGCGTGAAAACAATTAGCATGTAGCGCCAACGGATGTCCACGCAGGTGGTAAACATGTCCGCCAGGTAGCGCTGGGACTTCTCGTCCATGTTGGTGAACTGCACATTGCACTGCCCATTCTTTTTCACAAAACGGTTGCGACATTTTCGCCGAGTGTGGATTTTGCCATTGCCGTATCCATTCATCCCTCCACCGTGCATGGTCGTTAGACGCAGACCATCCTCCTCTGTCGACACGACACTGTAACGACCGATCCGACCCACGCTCATCGTCTTCAACCACGTTCCAATCTTTTCGATCTTTCGTTTCCTCTCTTTTTGAGAGGTTTAACAGTATTTGAAGTTCTTATAAATTCTCCGGGATCAGTAGATGTGATCTTGCGATAAATCCCATTAAATGTAGAAGACGCTCTGTTTCGGAGGACCCTAGAGGAGAAAAAAAGAAAACATTTGTCAAGTATGTTAACATTGACAAGGATGACATTTGAGAGAGAATGATCAAAGTTCACCCATGCAACTCAATGTAGTTAGCCAACCCTCTCGTATCTGTTAGCCAACCCTCTCGCTCACATGTTAAGCCAATCGGCTCACACGCTGTAAGCTGATTGGTCCTTTGACATGTGATCGGGTAGCCAATCAACTTGCATCTTTATCTTTGTCTAACATATAAATTGCTCAGTTTTGCATATAAGCCGGTATAACTGCAGCATGCTGCGAGTTTTGCTCAGTTGGTTTTCTGGGCTTTTCTTCTACCAGTTTGCACGCTCAGGTCTGCTTTTGGCCATGACGCATAGAAGCGTGTCTTAAACAAGGTAAGTCTTAGCCAAAT
The DNA here is from genome assembly GCA_032164185.1 of Moxostoma hubbsi. Classification (NCBI taxonomy): domain Eukaryota; kingdom Metazoa; phylum Chordata; class Actinopteri; order Cypriniformes; family Catostomidae; genus Moxostoma; species Moxostoma hubbsi. The sequence goes on along the minus strand of JAVLUX010000033.1, from coordinate 34,000,191 downwards.
CTGGCTGTCAAACATCACGGTCGAGGCCCACATAGTCATTTAGTTCATTAGCGTTACGCTAGCAAGCATACACTCGGTGCACATGGCTCTTTGGAGCAGCAGCAGTACATAAGTCTTGGTGATAGATCTGCTCGGTTAAGTGTTGTGTCGTGTATGTGCAGCTTCCTTGCTTTGTTGGTGGATTGTTTGTAATGTATATTTGTGCAGAAGCATGCTCATGTCCACCTGCTAACTCCGTATGTCTGCATTTTTTCTATTACAAAAATGACAGATTCTACTGTAAATCGTGCTTGGTGCTAGCTGGCTAGTTTTGGAAAGCACTTTATGTCTGGAACCATTGAGGTGCTTAAAAATGCTGTCTAGGCAAGCAGCTCATTAGTTTAATTTATTTAATAGTTGTGTTTATTTACTTACTAGTGTCACTTTGTTTTGGGAATTTGTGCAACGTTTTATCTTCAGACAAAATTTAGCATAATGTATCAATGCATGCTCAAGAAAATAATTTCTGCACCACTAACTTCACCAGTAGCGATGCTACTAACTTAAGTAAATTCCCTTATATTTAGCATTGGGAACTCAGATTCATTTTAGTGTGTCGGTTCTTTTGGATGAATCATATAAATGAACCAGTCCACCTAAATGATTCAGTGATTCACTTGAGCCCCACACAGCCTTAAAGGGTCTTTGCCTTCTTTTTGAATGTAAAATATATAGTGTATTGCAGCTGTTTATCACCATAGTTTGGTTCAGTTATATAAAATGGGGTGTTTTCTAGTTTATTAGGGTACATTATAGATAAATGTATGTAATGTTGTCAACCTATTTGTGTAACCCTTGCAAAAATGAACTATGGTTTTTCGATAGTAATATTGAAATAGCCATGGCTGTAGTAGATATGGATAATTTGACTAATATATAAATATATTAATATGGTGATATAATTAAGTTCTGCAATCAGAACTGATGGTCTAACAAACAAGGCAATGTTTTGAAAGAGCCACAGAGCCGTAGTGTTTACTTTTGTGAGGGGAAATCAACCTACTATACGAAAGGCTTACTTCTAGTTATTTCTGCATAAAAAACAAATACATTTCAGCGTTAATGGCAGTTTTGATGCCGTTTTAAAGTAATTGATCAGTTTAATAACCGCAACATGTTGCTAGATAGTCACATTCTCCTTTATTATTCAGGAACAGCTTAGTTCTTGTACAGGTTGGATGAGGTATGAGTAACTGGATGTTGTATTCCTTTCAAGTTTCTCATGTCTGCCTTTTTGTTCTCATCGCCTACATTATTGATCAGAGCTCTGTTTTAAACCTGCATAACACACAGAGATGCTCTAGCTATCAGATCACTCATATACAGACACACACGGATGAACAACCAAAGCCTTTTCTCAAGGGAGAGAATCTTACCTTCCAAAACCTTTGCACCAAAATCAAAATGATGAAAGGAAGTTTTAACAGTTTGGGAGATCAGTGTGTGTGTTAGCGAGTGTTTGCGCACAGATGCCTGGGTTTTATACACATGATTCAGACACTCTGGAGACCAGTGTGGGCATGGGGCTTTGGCCATGGGTGCAGTCTCACAGTTCTCTAGAGATCGTAAGTGGGTTGAGAGGGGGAGGGATAGACATAGCTGAAGAAACAGACCGATAAATGAACATAAGGGTTATGAAGAGGGTTGGGAATCAAGAAACATACTAAAAGAATGAAGGAACTAGAAGAAAATTAAAATTCTATCACCCTCCCTTTTAGAGGTTGACAGATTGTGGATTTTGCAGATACCAGTAACTTAGATGGCGAAAAAGGACGATAACCAATTCATTTTGTTTTATAAATCAATTTATGAATGATTAAATATTTTTTTAATCTTTATTTGGTGTGATGAGCACATACATTGATGCTACAAGTGTCCAAAAAGAGTACAATTCTAGATGTTGGTGTATTGTGCAACCAAAATCCCAATTTAAGATTTGTTGGATAGTGCTGGATTTTTAACTATAACCTTGTGCGACCACGTGTACACATGCATGGACGTTGTATTTTGACTTCACTATATGCAACCCATAATTTAAATTCATATAAAAACGACTGAATACTGTTCACAAGACTCTAGACTGTCATTTAAGGGTTAAACTTCTGCCGCACTGAGTCATGTGACACAACAACATGCCGTCAATTTCCTTGAAGTGCTCCTATGGATGAAGTGCCAACAAAAGTGCCTCTGGTAAGAAATCTCTACGTTTTTTTTCATTGACAACTATTTGGTTGTAAAGAGGAGAGTCTCTAGTTTCATTTGATATGCCGCTTTAAAAAATCTGTTCATTTTTTGCGTGTCAGCGCGCTAATAAACATGATGTCCACATATGTGGACACTGGCACCACATTTCCTCAAAAGTAGAAAAAAAATATTTTGAATAACTTTCAACTCTAACACATCTTAAACTTTCTATAGCTTAGTGTCATTGAAAATTTCACAACGTAATCCCACTGTCCACATATGTGGACGTACATTTTTATTAAAACTATTTGCTGTAGACAAAATATTTTTAGCTTGTTTATTAGGTGCTACAAGTTACAAATCAAAAAGGGAAACGGAAAATGCACACAGAAGTTACGCCGGGGACTTTTATTTTGAAATATCTGTGCTTCCAAACAAAACATGCACGTTTCCGATCATCTACAATATATTGCAATAAAAATACTATGAAGTATAAAGATCATCATTCGTCAATAGATCAACAGAGTCTGCTTGTCAAATCACTTTTCCTTTTTTTCTAGTGACACTGTCAGTCAAAATCAATATGAATTCAACAATCAATAAAAGTTATATAAATAACAGTTCAAAAATGTGTCTTTTTTTATATCATCTCAAATTCAAATTAGTCCAGAAGCAGTGATGCTGACGGTGACTTGGCCCTGTTACAATCCTCTATATGTATATATTCATCAAATTAAGCTTTTTGTACCCTGTGTATTCACCAGGTGGAGGGTTTTGCAACAGAGGGACGTGGAGTGTTGATTTTCACCAATAACAGGTAGTTTCAAAAAGCAACTATCGGCACCGAACGGCGAGGGCAGAGCCAGCAGTTTTTCAAAAGGGTGGCCAGGCAGGGGCAAACGATGGGGTCTGTGGTGGCACGGGGGGGGGGGTATCTCCTCTCTCAGGGACGGGTCACTATCTGGCACCCATGACCAGACCTCTGAAATGTCCACGTCTGGCCCTTGGACGGTACACGGAAGACCTAAGTTTCCTACCACCCGCAGTATATATAGGATATAATGACACCCGAGATGGAGAGGTTTGGCGACCTTGGTGTGCACACAGGTTTTGTACATTTGTACAGAGATGATTTCACCTCTAAAGGACTAAATTGTGCCAAAAAAAATTACCAAAAAAATGACTGACAGCAATAGCGTGTGGGGTGGCCAATGGGGTGGCCAGGCTTTGGTCCATGGTGGCCACGGACGCCCCTGTCCACCCGCTAGCTCCACCACTGTTAATCGGTAAAGGTGAAATATCGGTCGACCTCTACAACCTTTATGTTCCACAGAAGAAACAAAGATATGTGGGTTTGGAACAACATAAAGCTGAGTAAATGATGACAAAATCTGATTTTTTATTTTTTTTGTGTGTGATCTATAAGTTGAATCTAAAAAAAGGAGAGAAGAAGAATCAAAGGACCGCTGTACGACAAAGACTTTGAAGGGAGGAAACCCTGTGACCTCACATCTAAATATATACGGTCAGCCCGCTTCTGTAGATCACAGACACTCTTGAAAGAGTGATGTCACTAAGTGTCACACTTACACAAGTCTAGTTTCTCACCCTTTTCATATGCATACGCATGCCCTCACGTTTAATATTCAATATTACATTTCAACACCACATTTGTTGGCGTCGTGCTCGACAACTGCGTAATAAAGTTTCAAACATTCAACAAAAATAAAAAAGAACGTTATTTTAAAGTTTTTAAAATAAAGCAGATTAAAAATGATTCTAGGTCAATCGTTAAATAAACTTTATTCCTGTACTTCATGTAGAATTGAGATAAAGTCAACAGGATCCAACGTGACAAATGAGACGCAGATCATCCTAATGGTGACATCACACGAAGCATAATTCAATAATTCAATAAGGCATTTTGGGTATTCTCCATAACCTCAGTTGTGTTCTCAATAGTTTGAGTTATTAACCCTTAAAATCTTAAGTCTATGGATTTTTAAGACGATTAAGTTCAAGGAACATAGACATTGGAGTTATGAGCACAACATTTGATATTTCAAGTGATGTTTAATTAAGAGATCTTGATTGTTCCAGTAATTACAATATTAGGGTTTTTCAGTGTGGGTTGGATCACCTCTCTGCAATGGTTATGAAATATAATCAAATATACAGTAAATAATGAGAAATAATGAAACGGCGATGGGAAAAAATACAATTATGAATTCATTCGTATTACGTTTTCATACAAAAACCTCTATGCAACGTTCTGGAAATGTTAGTTAATGGATGTTAAATAAATTCTAAACACGTTCTGTATATGTTTTTATTACGTTTTCATTCAAAAACCTCTATGCAACGTTCTGGAAACGTTAGTTAATGGATGGTATACGTTATACGTTTTTATTACATTTTCATACAAAAACCTCTATGCAACGTTCTGGAAACGTTAGTTAATGGATGTAAAAATAAATTCTAAATACGTTCTGTATACGTTTTTATTACGTTTTCATACATAAACCTCTATGCAACGTTCTGGAAACGTTAGTTAATGGATGGTATACGTATACGTTATACGTTTTTATTACTTTTCATACAAAAACCTCTATGCAACGTTCTGGAAACGTTAGTTAATGGATGTAAAAATAAATTCTAAATACATTCTGTATACGGTTTTATTACGTTTTGATTCATAAACCTCTATACAACGTTCTGGAAACGTTAGTTAATGGATGTTAAATAAATTGTAAATACGTTCTGTATACGTTTTTATTACATTTTCATACAAAAACCTCTATGCAACGTTCTGGAAACGTTAGTTAATGGATGTAAAAATAAATTCTAAATACATTCTGTATATGTTTTTATTACGTTTTGATTCATAAACCTCTATGCAACGTTCTGGAAACATTACTTAATGGATGTTAAATAAATTCTAAACACATTCTGTATATGTTTTTATTATGTTTTCATTCAAAAACCTCTATGCAATGTTCTGGAAACGTTAGTTAATGGATGTAAAAAATACATTTTAAATACGTTCTGTATACGTTATTATTACGTTTTCATACAAAAAACCCCATGCAATGTTTTGAGTGTGTTATATGTATTATAACCTAAAAATTAAACGTGCCTAGAACATTAGGAATTGGTTCCAAACATTTGCTTGAATTAACCAAATGGGACCGTACAATTCGTTTTCTCATTGTATGAATGTTGCATGGAGGTTTATGACAACTATGAGAACTGATGCAGCACGTTCTCTAAGGTAACATTTTTAGAAACCATACATTAACGTTAAAGGAATGTTCTGTGTTTGCTGTGTTGTTAGGTGGTTGCTTACTTGCCCTTGTCAATATAGTCCACCCCCAAGTCTCTAAATATGGCTCGGGTCCCTCCTTTAATGTAAATCTATGGGATTTGTGGCCCGCTTTATCATCCGCCAGGCAAAAATCATAAGTCTGATCATTTAGAAAAGTAATAGCACAGCTCTCCTCACCAAGCCTCATGAATTGAGGAATCATTTGTGTCTGTCACTAACAGTGTGGGACATGTTTTATACTCAGGGTTATACCCCCTAAGTATATGTTTAATAATAGTGATGTTTAACCTTGGCAAACACCACTAATTAATGAAAAAACCCTTTCTACATCCTCCTTGTTACTGAGATAGTCATGCTTAAACTTCTGGAGAAAACCAGAAACTTATTTGACAATTGTGTTGTGTCTGTATTCTCCCATAAAGGTCCCGTTTGTTTAATGTGACACGTGATATCATCATTACATAATTACACTGACTGAAGCGTCTCTGTTCTGTCTTCAGGTAAAAGAGAGAGAGGGAACAATTGCTGGAAGAAAAACATGATACCTGATCTGAAGACCACACTCACATACACACTCATACACACACACCGTAGTGTTCTCCTGTATCTGTACTCTCTAGAGTCTCACGTCATGGTCATCATCCTCCTTTTTGCTTCAGTTGTCTCAGATAACACCATTTGAAGGAGAACGTTTCTGAATGCTTTTTAGGCAAATGTTCCATGCTTACAGAAAATGCCTCCGCATCTGAGACCGTCAATCTAATCACGTGGCTTTTTGAGCACGTTGCCATGGAGACGGCGCGTGTGGAGGCTTCACGCAATCCACTGCAGCATCCACGCTCCACTCACCACTCACCACGCCCCCACTGAGAATGAACCACATTATAGTGACCACAAGGAGGTTACCCCATGTGACTCCAGCCTCCCTAGCAACCGGGCCAATTTGGTTGCTTAGGAGACCTCGCTGGAGTCACTCAGCATGCCCTGGGATTCAAACTAGTGAACTAGCGAACTCCAGGGGTGGTAGCTAGCATCTTTTACCACTGAGCAACCCAGACCCCCTAATATATCTCTTATTTCTTTAACTACTAACTAGTGAAAGGGAATGCTAGCATGCTAAATGCATGCTAGTTGGATGCACTACAGAGTGTAGTTTAGTAAAAGAGAGAAAAAGGTTCTAATGTACCCCATGTTCCCTAATTTTTGGGCTCCTGTGCACCCTCAGGAGCAAGTTGACTTGTAAGGGAACGGTGAGTTCTAGATTGTGGCTGCAAATTTGACCGGAGAATGTCACGATGTCCGTCCGTGAGCTGAAGCGGAACAGAATGTGGGTCAGACGACCAACCGAAGCCGTTGTGTTTTAACAGAGGTGTATTTTAAAATGGAAAAGTTACAGTTTTGACCTAGACACGAGTGAAATGTTTTTGCATGACCTAAAGCAACAGATAACACAAAAATAGATTTTAAACAGAGAAATGGGACATATTACGTTCAGGAGAATTTTTGTAGGGCTAATTCACAGGTGCACACACACACACACACATATATATATATATATATATATATATATATATATACACACAATGTACTCTTGTTACTTTCTAGTGTCAGACATCTCTATGATTACAAGCCTACTAAATCAAAATGACAGCATTAGATTACACCAGGGTTTTGAACCATGGCCAGGTGCAAGCACCTGTCAAGGTTATCAATTCATCCCCCTGACTCGAGTCAGATGGGTATTGTGAGTCATTTACGATCGAATCAATGGCAGTGAACGAGAACGATTCGCTCACTTAAAAGATTGTTCAAAACACTGATTTATTTACGAACCAAACATTGACACGGCAGATGATTTGTGACTAGCTGAATCAGGTATTGAACCAAGGAATGATGGACATGTACCGGGCCAATTGGTTGCTTAGGAGACCTGGCTGGAGTCACTCAGGACACCCTGGATTCAAACTCACGACTCCAGATGTGGTACTCAGCATCTGTACTCGATGAGCTACCCAGGCCCTCTGATGTTTTTATTTAGTGTATTTTATAAGTGCATAGTGTCATTTGGACACTATAGTTTATATATTGGTATGAGTACCACGTGCATAACTTGCTACGGAAAAAGCTCCTTCAGGTAACAAATATATATATATTTTTTTAATATATATAAACATTTTGTTTAACAACAGAGAAGCGGCACGTTCAAACAGTTACTTCACACTTTCAGACATTTGAATTAACACATTTGTAAACGTTTTTATAAATGTATATTTGAAGTCATAGAATAACCTCTAATATTTTGGGTGGGACCCTGGGCACCATCCATCCATCCATCCATCCATCCATGCATCCATCCATCCATCACCAGTCTGTCTTGAAAAACATCCATCCATCCATCCATCCATGCATCCATCCATCCATCCATCCATCCATCCATCCATCCATCCATGCATCCATCCATCCATCACCAGTCTGTCTTGAAAAACATCCATCCATCCATGCATCCATCCATCCATGCATCCATCCATGCATCCATCCATCCATCCATCCATCCATCCATCACCAGTCTGTCTTGAAAAACATACATCCATCCATCCATCACCAGTCTGTCTTGAAAAACATCCATCCATCCATCCATCCATCCATCCCCAGTCTGTCTTGAAAAACATCCATCCATCCATCCATCACCAGTCTGTCTTGAAAAACATCCATCCATCCATTCATCCATCCATCCATCACCAGTCTGTCTTGAAAAACATCCATCCATCCATCCCCAGTCTGTCTTGAAAAACATCCATCCATCCATCCATCCATCCATCCATCCATGCATCTATCCATCCATCCATCCATCCCCAGTCTGTCTTGAAAAACATCCATCCATCCATGCATCCATGCATCCATCCATGCATCTATCCATCCATCCATCCATCCATCCCCAGTCTGTCTTGAAAAACATCCATCCATCCATCCATCCATCACCAGTCTGTCTTGAAAAACATCCATCCATCCATCCATCCATCCATCCATCCATCCATCCATCCATGCATCTATCCATCCATCCATCCATCCCCAGACTGTCTTGAAAAACATCCATCCATCCATGCATCCATGCATCCATCCATGCATCTATCCATCCATCCATCCATCCCCAGTCTGTCTTGAAAAACATCCATCCATCCATGCATCCATGCATCCATCCATGCATCTATCCATCCATCCATCCATCCATCCCCAGTCTGTCTTGAAAAACATCCATCCATCCATCCATCCATCACCAGTCTGTCTTGAAAAACATCCATCCATCCATCCATCCCCGAAGTTGGGTCACGGGGGCAGCAGCTCCAGCAGGGGGCCCCAAACTTCCCTATCCCGAGCCACATTAACCAGCTCTGACTGGGGGACCCCGAGGCGTTCCCAGGCCAGTGTGGAGATGTAATCTCTCCACCTAGTCCTGGGTCTCCCCGAGGCCTCCTCCCAGCTGGACGTGCCTGAAACACCTCCCTAGGGAGGCGCCCAGGGGGCATCCTTACCAGATGCCCAAACCACCTCAACTGATACTGTATCACAGTATCGATTCTAATAGAATGAACACAATATTGATTTTATGGTCAAAGTGTCCATAAATGTGATTAAGACCAATGATATGAGAGCACAGTTGAGCACGACTTTTATAAGCCGTAAGACAGTTATCATGAGCTGTTCCAAATATTTCTAGGAGGTAAACCTGCTGTTTGTCTTTCTCAGATTCACTATTACTGGCTTTTAATCAGGTAGCTGATATAGTCAATGAATAATTGATTGATTTGCGGTATTGAATTGCCCAGAGTTTTAGGCTGTTGACTTTGACAATATCTGATCTGAGGCAGTAACATGAAAACAGAACTGATCACATAATATGGATCATACGGTATGTGATTAATGAATGAACTTTGCTCACTGCTAATGGCCTCGTTTTCTCCAGTGTTTACAGTAGTTTAACTACGTTCTCTCTACGGCAATTTTAGTAATACTTGAATATATTATGTTAATTGCATGAACAAACATTATAAACCGATTATGCTATGCTAAGATCGTTAGTTAGTGTACATTCAGATTGTCTGAAATGCCATGAAACTTAATTCTTAATAGGCCTGTGTTTTAATTAATATTATTATGAATATTTGAATGATCAAAAAAATCTGATCTGTCTATATTTCAATACTGTATTATTATCAGATTTTCATTCGTGCATTAAGGAACAAACCAAGGAAACTCGGATGCATGTCTATGATTCAAATAGTTTGTATATCTATGCTTTAGCAAACAATCTCCAAACAAAACGACTTACAGTTAAATGCACAAATCACTTAGGACAGATAGACACATGAACCAGGATGTTGCATGCTCAGACAGGCCTCACAAACATCATCATCCGTGTTTTCAGTGATGTGTTTCTACACATGCATGTGGATTTTACTCTCTATATGTTCATTGTTTTATTATCAGCGGTCTGGTGGTCATTCTTTAACATTTAAACCTGCTCATATGAATCATTTCCTCTAAAAGCAGCTCTGAGCCACCAGGGGTCAGAGGAGGGCTTTGACCCCTTCATTACAGTTAAAGACCATATGAACCCTCTCAAACACACATACACACTCATTTAA
>JAVLUX010000033.1:33965000-33985000 GCA_032164185.1 Moxostoma hubbsi | reverse complement strand
TACCTGAACTATCACTAAACTGCATGCGTGTTTGTGTTTTTGATTTAACCTTTATTTCATGTCCTCTAACTGCACAGAAGAAAATATACATTATGCTAAATAATATTAACATTTCAACAAGCCGCCTGATCATTTACGTATAGCACAAATGGCGAAGGACGAGTTAGTATGTGTCAAAGTTGAATACAGTTTGGAGTTTGTCCAAATCTCTAACCCTAATTATGAGCAATAGTGATGCTTGCCTCACCACTGCTGGCATTTCCCCTCTCTTTAAAGTATTATTTTATGTTCTTCAGACAGGCACAGACTAATTTTAGCTGGATCTGGCAGAATCTTCTATACTTAACGAACATCAGCGTTTCTGTTTTCCCCCTCAAAACTGTGAACATGTCACATTTCATTAGAACTGTTGTGAAGCTCTGCGAGCGCATGTGTGTGTGTGTGTGTGTGTGTGTGTCCGTCCGTCGGGCAGGTTCTGAACACTTGAAGTATCCATGGTGACTGGCACACTGTCAATGGTCTGAAACGTTTTTAGGTGTTTCCTGGAGAGAGTCTGGGTCTCCATGGTGATCATAGCTCAGCTTTGAACACCGTTATCAGGGTTTCAAAAAAAGAAATGGAGGGATGGACAGAAAGAGGAAAAAGACATGGAACTGTAAAGGAACAGAAGGTTAGGATACCTTGACATATTCTGAAGAAAATGTGAGGGGTGCTTACAAGTGCAAAACTTGCTGACATTATACTAGGATGTAGTGGAGGATTTCCAGGGTGTTGCTATGTGGCTGCTAGGGTGGGTGGTTGCTAGGCCATTGATATGCGGTTGCTAAGGTTTTCAGACTGTTTTAGCAAATTGCTATGCAGTTTCTGGGATGTTCTGGTGGTTGTTAGGGCATTGCTTGGTTTTTTAGAGTTTTTGCACATTGCAAAGCAGTTTCTGGGGTGTTCTGGTGGTTGCTAGGGCATTGCTAAGGTTTTTATAGTGTTTTGGCACATTACTATGCCTGGGTGGTTGCTATGCCATTGCTATGTGGTTGCTAAGGTTTTCAGAGGGTTTTAGCACATTTCTATGCAGTTTCTGGGGTGTTGTTGTGGTTGCTAGGGCATTTCTAAGGTTTTTATAGTGTTTTAGCACATTACCATGCCTGAGTGGTTGCTATGCCATTGCTATGTGGTTGCTAAGGTTTCAGAGGGTTTTAGCTCATTTCTATGCAGTATCTGGTTTGTTGTGGTGGTTGCTAGGGCATTGCTAAGGTTTTTATAGCGTTTTAGCACATTACTATGCCTTGGTGGTTGCTAGGCCATTGCTATGTGGTTGCTAAGGTTTTCAGAGGGTTTTAGCAAATTTCTATGCAGTTTCTGGGGTGTTGTTGTGGTTGCTAGGGCATTGCTAAGGTTTTTATAGCATTTTAGCACATTACTATGCCTTGGTGGTTGCTAGGCCATTGCTATGTGGTTGCTAAGGTTTTCAGAGGGTTTTAGCACATTACTATGCCTGGGTGGTTACTATGCCATTGCTATGTGGTTGCTAAGGTTTTCAGAGGGTTTTAGCTCATTTCTATGCAGTTTCTAGGGTGTTGTTGTGGTTGCTAGGGCATTTCTAAGGTTTTTATAGTGTTTTAGCACATTACAATGCCTGTGTGGTTGCTAGGCCATTGCTATGTGGTTGCTAAGGTTTCAGAGGGTTTTAGCTCATTTCTATGCAGTGTCTGGTTTGTTGTTGTGGTTGCTAGGGCATTTCTAAGGTTTTTATAGTGTTTTAGCACATTACTATGCCTGGGTGGTTGCTAGGGCATTGCTATGTGGTTGCTAAGGTGTTAAACATGTTACACATATGTTTGCTAAGATACAACTGGTAGGACATGGGTTCGATTCCCAGCAAAAACACAAACTAATAAACTGTATAGCTTTACAATATATACATAAACAATATATATAATGCAACAAGAGGTGCTGAAGTCAACTAATTTTAGTAATATACCTAACAATCTCATTATAAAATGTGAAGCTGCCACGTTACCCAATGTCAAGAGAATTTTTACCTGTAGTTTTGCTCCAAATCATAGGCCAAAATTGTTAGTTTGACTGGGTTAATCAATGCCGTTTAATATTATGTCCTTTATCATAATTTATGTTTATCTTTCTTCAGAAAAATTATTAACAAAATCTAAAATTTCAGCCTGCGATGTTTCTGCAATTTTGTTGATCTGACGTGGAATAAGTTTAAAACTTTGTGGTTTATTGATGATGCTGACTTTTCTATGGACATGTATTGTTTTATATGATGCTAATAATATTTTCTAGCCTTTAACTTTAAACCTTAACCCTCACAGAAACCTTTCTGCATATTTAACATGAATGTTAATACAATATTAAGTATATTTATTAAGCCATTTTCCTTGTGGGGACCGATTGCTGGTCCCCACCATGTCAGAAATAATGTAGGCAAATCCTGACCCACACACACTTGTCCTCCGCACTAGCTTCTGGAGATGTAAAATTCTTAAGAAGAGTCCTCCCACATGCAGACTATTGTTCAGAGGACTGCCTATCTCCCTCTGTATTACAGGTTCAATCTTTAAGCCAAATTTCGACTCCTCAGTTCTCTATTTCTTGAACATTCTCACTTTTCACACCTTCAATGTTTGTGTGGTCCGTTTGCAGTGATGGTTTTGTTATAGAGATGACATCCAGTGACTAAGTGTGACTTTATCTGCATGTAGTTCTGCTTAAAAGAAATGTTATTGTTCAGAGGATGCTCTTTAATAAGATCAGGAATGCTTTTCAACTGGTTGTGCCGGAGGACCCAGATTTACATTGGAGAACGAGTCACGACCCTTCACAGTACCAAAATTGTTTATTGTCCAAAATGTCAACATTAATGTATTTAAAATAAAATATTTAACTTGATTAATATTACCATGAGCTGCACAGGATATGCAAAGATATGCAACAGTCTTACACTAACATGACATGGGCTGAAAGGAAAATTGACAATTTTGTGAATGCATAAACAACAGCAGAAGTGTGATTTACCAGCATAATACATGGAACAAACACTGGGCCAAATATTGTGTCAGCATTAACGGCCCCTTAAACTCAGTTGGACCCACCAGAGGTCCAAAGGGGGTTGCTATATCTGCTTTTATCTTAGGAATTTCTCTAAAACATGAGCCATATTTTTCTTGTCTGTGAGCGTCTAATGAATCTAATGTTATATCTTACAAGTCCAGAACAAAATATGCCATACAGCAGGGAAAGCATACAAAAAAACTGTTTTTGACTACTGAAGATAACATGATTTTATATATCATCTCAGCTTTCTAATGACCCCTAGATTGAGCTTGTAGTCCACTCAGAGGCCGAGATATTCAATGAAATAATGAGGGTGTTGCTTGAACTGAACATTAGACTGAATGTCTATGGACGAGCACATCTGTGAGGGCTAAAATGCATTAGAGCGCCCCCTATATTTCAGACCTGTTTATTGTGATGGAATGTGACAGAGAGAAAAACCATCTTGTACTTTCTTCCATCTAGTGGGATGATAAAAGACTTTTCAAAGTGAGGTTGAGTGAACAGAACCAGAATTACATGTTTGCAAAGTTAGGACAACTTTATGTTTATCATAAGATTATAAAAACATACAATAAAAAAAAAGTTAATTTTTTTTTTATTTGGGGGGATTTCTGGACAAATAAGACCAATTTTTTTGCAATTAGTCCACAGTATTTGTGAATGGTGAGCTTTTAAATTTGAGTGTGAAAAATAGCAGCACAAAAATGAACCTGAGTAGCAGGAGTTAAATTAATTTTTTCCAACATATTTTACACTGAAAAAAAAATTTTTTTATTTTTTTATTTAGATATATATATATATTAGGGCTGTCGATTTAATGCATTAATAACGTGCAATTAATTTAAAAAAAAAGAATGCGTTAAAAAAATGAACGCATTTAATCGCATGAGAAATTCCTGAGAAATGCTTGTAGTACCACCTGTTTACTCCAGGGGGCAGTAAGTGAAACTTCAGCTGTATGAGCAACACACAGTTTATACAGTGAAGAAACACTTCAGCAGAACAACACAAACATGCGTTACATTCTTGCGTTCAAAACACTTGAAGGAGTGCAAATGCGAACTAAGGGATCTCAAGATGTGTTTAAAGATTGAGTATTAAACTATATTTAACTTGACACAGTGACCTAAACATGTATGTTTATGATGCAACGCACCCGAGACGCAACACAAGCATGTCTGACGCAGGTCGTATGGTCTTTACCTCACAAATATTTAATTACCATCAAGGTTAAGGATGTGTCCTTTAAACTGTTACACCATTTTTACCCCGTCAATCTTTATTTAAGAAACATGCTCCCTGAAATAGATCCACTTTACTCGTTCTGTAATGCTGGAGATGAATCTGCCCATCACCTTTTTTGGGAATGTGTCCACGCGGAAGTATTTTGGAGAAATCTTTCTTTGTTTGTATGTACCTCTATTTTAACTAGTTTTTCTTTGCTTTATAAAGACGTTTTATTTGGTTTCCACAGTTTTGTTAATTTAAAAACTGAATATTATTGATTGACAGCCTAATATACACTCACCTAAAGGATTATTAGGAACACCATACTAATACTGTGTTTGACCCCCTTTCGCCTTCAGAACTGCCTTAATTCTACGTGGCATTGATTCAACAAGGTGCTGAAAGCATTCTTTAGAAATGTTGGCCCATATTGATAGGATAGCATCTTGCAGTTGATGGAGATTTGTGGGATGCACATCCAGGGCACGAAGCTCCCGTTCCACCACATCCCAAAGATGCTCTATTGGGTTGAGATCTGGTGACTGTGGGGGCCATTTTAGTACAGTGAACTCATTGTCATGTTCAAGAAACCAATTTGAAATGATTCGAGCTTTGTGACATGGTGCATTATCCTGCTGGAAGTAGCCATCAGAGGATGGGTACATGGTGGCCATAAAGGGATGGACATGGTCAGAAACAATGCTCAGGTAGGCCGTGGCATTTAAACGATGCCCAATTGGCACTAAGGGGCCTAAAGTGTGCCAAGAAAACATCCCCCACACCATTACACCACCACCACCAGCCTGCACAGTGGTAACAAGGCATGATGGATCCATGTTCTCATTCTGTTTACGCCAAATTCTGACTCTACCATCTGAATGTCTCAACAGAAATCGAGACTCATCAGACCAGGCAACATTTTTCCAGTCTTCAACTGTCCAATTTTGGTGAGCTCTTGCAAATTGTAGCCTCTTTTTCCTATTTGTAGTGGAGATGAGTGGTACCCGGTGGGGTCTTCTGCTGTTGTAGCCCATCCGCCTCAAGGTTGTGCGTGTTGTGGCTTCACAAATGCTTTGCTGCATACCTCGGTTGTAACGAGTGGTTATTTCAGTCAAAGTTGCTCTTCTATCAGCTTGAATCAGTCGGCCCATTCTCCTCTGACCTCTAGCATCAACAAGGCATTTTCGCCCACAGGACTGCCGCATACTGGATGTTTTTCCCTTTTCACACCATTCTTTGTAAACCCTAGAAATGGTTGTGCGTGAAAATCCCAGTAACTGAGCAGATTGTGAAATACTCAGACCGGCCCGTCTGGCACCAACAACCATGCCACGCTCAAAATTGCTTAAATCACCTTTCTTTCCCATTCTGACATTCAGTTTGGAGTTCAGGAGATTGTCTTGACCAGGACCACACCCCTAAATGCATTGAAGCAACTGCCATGTGATTGGTTGATTAGATAATTGCATTAATGAGAAATTGAACAGGTGTTCCTAATAATCCTTTAGGTGAGTGTATATATATATATATATATATACATAGTGAAGTAAATAAAGCAGAAAAGATTAAGTACTTTCTACATTGAATAAGTTAAAATGTGAACTTGAAAATATTAAGTAAATTCTTAAAGCTCTAGCTTGTAAGTAAATATTATTTACGATTGTTTGTTTTTTGTTACAATGTGTCATTATGTATTAATCCTAAAGTAGAAAAACGTTATTTAAATTGACTACGTTTAAGCACCGTGTATATCATATTTGTAAGTAAAAGTTACTGTATTTACTAAATTCACTCACTCATTTTAATCAATATTATTATAAAGTTAAGTCGATTTTTCGTAGTTTTATACCATTTAGATTATTAGAAAACGGTGTACAAAAACTTACTGTAAATCATTTACGTTTTCATCGCACGGCCTTTAACGTCAACAATAAAACAATAAAAGTGTGATATGTTTTCACCTTCCTTTTAAAGGTTAATGGGCCTATTTATGTGATTTTTATATTTTATATGATAGTTTTATTTAGTCCGCCAAAAGTGATATGTTTGCACTACCTAAAAGATCTCACTGAAATCACTCTTAACCTGTCAAATATTTGAGTTTTTGGGTTATGACTAGGGCTGTGTCAATACAACTGTCCCAAAAGTTGTTGTGGGGGGGGTGTTGAGCCAGTAGTTGTTGAGTGGGGGGTGTTCGCTGTCATTTTCTGCATATCATGGCGCCGTTTTGTTGTCCGTTAAGCATAATGCGCCAGATCATTTTAGCTTATCATGCATGGCACATTCGGCCCATTTCGTGGCCGACCCACCGGACCCCTCGATTCTCCCGATGGCCAGTCCTCCCCTGATCGGCCCCAAAGTTCGTCAGCCCACCGGGAAAATGCCCGGTATGCCAGATTACCAGTCCAGCCTTGCTTCCAAATCAATTTAATGAGCTCACAAAACAACAAGAATGTGATGTTTTAAACTGCACGCTCTTCGTCAGACATCAGTATATAACTGAAATACACCCAAATCTATTGGAACTGAAATTGATTCTTCATCTAATTACATTTTTGAGATGTATCGCAGCATATCGACTCGCTATATGTGTATTACAATACTTATCATATCATGAGGTGCCAGGCGATACCAGCCTTATTTGAGACATTGGTGATGTCTCTTCTGAAACTCACTAGTGTCTTTTTCTCAGGAGAAACATCTGAGAAGCAAGAAACTTCATCATTTTTTCTAATTATAAATAATAATCATTGTGTGTTTGCGTGTAAGTTTGCATTGCATGTTATAAAATGAGATTGATCACATGCTGTATGCCAGACTTATATTTGCTCATATAATGCAGATGATTCTGTAGACACACAAGCATCAAGGCAGTTTTGAGGTTCAAGTTGACGTAGAGGGGAGTCAGAAAGAGAGCGGATCTAATGATAGATAGTTTTTCACACCCGCAGAGTCGTAATGACTGACATTGTGCTAAACAGCCTCTCAGTGACAAAGACCCACACGAGCTCATTCTCAGGTGGCATTTGTGTCCTGTGTGTGTCTCTATGACTTACGACTGACTTCTTTAGTCAGACTTTCTTTCTGTTCAACCTTTTCCCATTTCAAAAGTATGTTTTTCCTTGATTTAAAGCAGGGGTGGGGAACCCTGCTCCCGGAGGGCCACTGTCCTGCAGAGTTTAGCTCCAACCCTAATCAGACAAACCTGAGGACACTTATCATGGTCTTGATTACTTGAAAAATGTAAGGGCAGGTGTGTTTGATTAGGGATGGAGCTAAACTCTGCAGGACGGTGGCCCTCCAGGAGCAGGGTTCCCCACCCTTGATTTAAAGGAACAGTTCACCAAATATTTTTTTGTTGTTGTCATTATTTACTCACCCTCATGATGCTCCAAACCCATATGGCATTCTTTCTTCAATGAAACACAACAAGAGATCTTAAAGAGAATGTTAGTCTCAGTCACCATTCACTTTAATTGTATGGACAAAGGATGCAATGAAAGCGAATGGTGACTGAGGTTGTCCTTCTGCCTAACATCTCCTGCTGTGTTCCACAGAAGAAAGTAAGTCAAACGAGTTGACAGGAATGGCTTTAAAGTTTTTTTTTTTTTAAAGGTCAATTCCTTTTTCGTGCTAAGGCTAATTTCATAGCTAATACCAGCAGTTGGCAGAGATCCTCCAGTCCCTCGCCGGCCTACACCACCTGTCCCACCAACATTCCCTGCTTGAGCTTCGCCAAGACCAAGATGGCCGGTTCTGCGAGAGCCTACAAGCTCAAGCAGAGGAACGGCATGCGATCTGGACCCTCCTCAGCCAGGAGAGAGCCCCGGCCGTGACCCAGGACGACCACAGCCCCCCTGCCCCCATCCAAACTCTTCAATATGGGGACGGGAGTCGACCTTGAAGCCTTCCTCGACATGTCCGAGGGAACCGCGGAGATCTGGGGCTGGCCGCGGGACCAGTGGGCGGCCAATTCAGTTTTATTGAGACCTTCATATAACAAAAATATTGATTTTTTTTATATCTGTTCGTTTTCATAAAATCATCTCCTGGAAAGTGCCCGAAGTTGAAGAAACACCCAATATGCACACACACACACACACACACACACACACACACACACACACACACACACACACATGCTCTTGTGTGTGCAAATCACATGCAAACACACACACACACACACACACACACACACACACACGCTCTTGTGTGTGCAAATCACATGCAAACACACACACACACACACACACACACACACACGCTCTTGTGTGTGCAAATCACATGCAAACACACACATAAATGCAACAAACATCCTCTTGATCACATAGTTTACCACACACACACACACACACACACACACACACACACACACAGACCCTCAAGTCTAATTTAATTACATGCCACACACACACATTTACACTCAAACAGGTCACTGTCTAGTGCACGAGTGTCATCGTGCCACTTTCTCCAGCTTTGAGATGTTCTGAGCTTCAACAGCTCTTGGGGGCGGATCTTCCCTCTGATTGGACGTATCTCAGTGGGGCTCGGGCCTGTGCCAGACCCACAACATCACTGGCAAATTTGTACAAGAGAATGCCCTCTTTTGCTCTTTTCCCCCCACCTGTTTGTGTAATGCGTCGTTGGTGGGTGCTAATTTTAGCCTCCTTAACATTTAGCACTTCTCACACTTTCATTATATCCAGAGATGCTTGTGAGTGTTTCGAGGAGATAAATTGAGAGAGTGAAATGTGTCTGTTTGTGCTTGTGAATTGACAAGTGTGTGTGTGTGCGACTGGTGCTATTTGTAGCTGGTTAATCTCACAGGGAGTTCATCCCATCTGCCAGTAGAACCTAGTTTAGTCCAGAACGCTGCCACTTAAAATACTTTCTGCTATCCCATCTTAATATGCAGAAACATTTATAAATACAACCATTTTTTTTTTTTTTAAATGTTACATCTTTTGCATTCACAGGTTCATTTTGACCCGGGCATCAATTGTGGCTCTACACATGATATTATGTAGATTTCTTTGTACGTCTATGAATTAATTTTTTATTATAAACACTTCATTTACATTTAGACTCTTTCCCAAACTCTCAACCACACTTTTTTGTCTCACACACACACACACACACACATAAAGATACACACATACATGCACGCATACACATACATATATACACACACACACACACACACACACACACACACACATACACACATGCATACACATACATATATACACACACACACATACTGTACACTTACACACACACACACACATGAACACATCACACACACACATACACATGAACACATCACACACACACACACACACACACATATATATACACATGAACACATTACACACACATACACATACGCATACACACATGAACACATTACACACACACATACATACACATGAACACATCACACACACACACACACACACACACACACATACACACATGCATACACATACATATATACACACACACACATACTGTACACTTACACACACACACACACATGAACACATCACACACACACATACACATGAACACATCACACACACACACACACACACACACATATATATACACATGAACACATTACACACACATACACATACGCATACACACACACACATACATACACATGAACACATCACACACACACACAGACACACATATACACATGAACACATCTCACACACACACACACACATATATACACATACACACACGCATACACACATGAACACATTACACACACACACACACATACATACACATGAGCACATCACACACACACACAGACACACATATACACATGAACACATCTCACACACACACACGCACACATATATACACATGAACACATTACACACACATACACACACGCATACACACATGAACACATTACACACACACACACACACACACACACACATACATACACGTCACAAACACATACACACACGTACACATGAACACATCACACACACACACACACACACTCACACACACACACGAACAACCTGCTCTGCCTCTGAAACAACTGGTGTTTACATCACAAATTCCTCTTCCTCCTCTTCAAACAATTGGCTCCATTCGTGTTAGTCACACCCACTTTTCACAATCCGGATGGATCATATCAAGTCCTGTACTACATTTCTTCATGATATACAGTTTCATTCTTAAGTCTTAAATACATCACATTACGGAAGTACAATGTTTATTTATTTGAGGTTATGTGAACTGCAAATAACAACGTTACTAAAAAATGTCTTTTCAACCCTTCTGTGGAGCACAAAAGAAACAGCTTCAGTCACCATTCACTTGCATTGCATTTGTTTCCTATCCACGAAAGTGAATGGTGACTGAGGCTGACACTCTGTCTAGTTCATTTTTGGGTGAACTACCCCTTTATGGTGGTGTGAATGGACATACAGCATTTAACACAGCAGGTCTCTGGCACTGTGTGTGTGTGGTTAAATGGGTTGGTCTGGCATATGCCGACTTGCTGAAACATATGGTACAGTGACAAGAAGGTTTTAACTTCAGGCAGTTCTTCATGCCACCATAGAGAGAGAGAGAGAGAGAGAGAGAGAGAGAGAGAGAGAGAGAGAGAATGATGTAACTGACTCATGTCACCAAGTCCTCACTCCATTCACTGAATATGCAGCTTCTTTAGCCAGTTGGCATCCACGCACAACTCACCACGTACCCCACCGAGAGCGAGAACCACATTATAGCGACCACGAGGAGGTTACCCCATGTGACTCTACCCTCCCTAGCAACCGGGCCAATTTGGTTGCTAAGGAGACCCGTCTGGAGTCACTCAGCACACCCTGGGTTCAAACTCGCGACTTCATTGTGGTAGTTAGCGTCAATACTCGCTGAGATACCCAAACCCCTAATCAGTTTATTATTAATCAGTTTATGACCGTACACTGATAAAGAAAAGCTGTTTAATGCGTTTACATGACCACACGTGTTTTTTGGCTTATTAAGCATAAACGGTGTAAATCTGTGCATGTAAATGCGCTCAATGTGTGTGTGGTCATGTAAATGCCTTAAACGGTTTTCCGTTACCAGGGTAAGGTTATAAACGGTTTAAAAACTGGTCTTAACTGGTATATACAATGTGTGCAAGTGTTGTGCGTGAATGTGTACATATTCAGGTCAAAAGCAGAGAGTAACCAGATCATTTCATATCTCATGTAAACGTGGTTTTCTTGCATTGTCTGATTTTTATGGTAGTTATTAGTGGATGTAAATGCACTCAGTATTTTTGCAATTCCATTTGTTGCCACTAGTGATGCAAACCATAGTTTGTGGTTAGTAAACATAACAATGACTATTACAATTATTGCAATATTTTAGAATATTACAGCACGTTACATTTACATTTATGCATTTGTCAGATGCTTTTATCCAAAGTGACTTACAGTGCACTTATTACAGGGACAATCCCCCCGGAGCAACCTGGAGTTAAGTGCCTTACTCAAGGACACAATGGTGGTGGCTGTGGGGATCAAACCAGCAACCTTCTGATTACCAGTTATGTGCTTTAGCCCACTACTCCACCACTACATTGCATTACGTTACATTATGGGGCCTTGATGATAATAGTAATAATAATGAAAACTGTTTTTAAACTTTAGAGTATGATCAACTCTATGTTGATAAATGTATTTGTTGAGCTGTAAAATGTCTGTGTGTGTGTGTGTGTGTCTGTGTGTGTGTGTGTGTGTGTGTGTGTGTGTGTGTGTGTGTGTGTGTGTGTCCTGGCGATATCTGTGCTGTTGCATCAGCTTCGTTCTCGCAGGCTTTGCTGTAATGCTGAGTTTCCGCTTGGTATCCGGATCCCTGATTCCCTCTTTGTTCCCATCAGTGCACATGGATTTAGCCGGACTCATTCAGTGTTTATCCATCAGAGCACAGCACGGCTTGCACTTTTCAACAGCCACTGAAGTTCTGATCCCGTCACTGTAGTTTCTGACTAAAGTCTTTACCTATCTAGTCATTTTTAAAGATGATTTTCTCACTAATATCATCCAAATCCATTTGCTGTAGTTAAATGCTCACAATATTACCAAATTGAATCACTTTACTATATTTAGCAGATTTAGAGTGCATAAACACCTTTCGCTCTGTTCCTCACACAATCTAAACACAACATCGAAACACTTATTATAGTGCATGACTTGTAAGGTGACACATTTAACGTGTGCATTAAATAATCAACAACATTTCCAAGCATGTGCGATCAAACTGAACTAATAAAGCATTGCACTTGTGATGCAAGTGAGCTGAAAGTGTCATAGAAGCACCACAAAATGACATGGTTGCTTTAGCACTTGCGTTTTTCATCTCACGTTTGCTTTTATGACCTTATCGGTTAGGTTTAGGTTTAGGTTTGGGGTAGGGAGGACCGTTGTGTTGATATAAAACTTGATAGAGCATTAACCTTAAAAACCTCATCTGTTTGAGAGAAAATGTAACTCGCTTTTAGCGCCACACAGTGGACATTTCACCTCAGAACTGCCGCTATATGTTTAAGGAACGACATAATATCGTTTGGCAAAAATGTTGCCACAGTTATGTCATTTTTATGATATCAGGCTGGGTAAAATGAGTCACAGAATCCTCCAATTCAATACAGTTCAGCCAAAATCTACAACATCTTCAAAACTTACCAACAAATACAGTGACCAACGGTTACCCCTCCGTCTCCCTCTCTCTCTCTCTCTCTCTCTCTCTCTCTCTCTTTCTCTCTCTCTCTCTGTCTCTCTCTCTCTCTCACTCTCTCTCTCTCTCTCTCTCTCTCTCTCTCTCTGTCTCTCTCACTCTCTCTCTCTCTCTCTTTCTCTCTCTCTCTGTCTCTGTGTGTGTATCTCTCTCTCTCTCTCTCTCTCTCTCTCTCTCTCTCTCTCTGTCTCTCTCTCTCTCTCTGTGTGTCTCTCTCTCTCTCTCTCTCTGTATATCTCATGGACACACTTAAATGTATCACACCAACACACTGCCAGTCTCTTTAGTTATTCTCCATTCCGTCGTCATGGATACTGCCTCATACACTGCCAGAAAAATAAAATGTATTCAAAACCTTCATTGTGAAATGGAGCTGCCCAGCCATACCCCGCACATATACAGTACATCCTCTTCATATTCAGCGTTGTTTAAGCTTTATTCATCTTTAACCTTAAAGGGATAGTTCACCCAAAAATGAACATTCTCCCATCATCTACTCACCCTCATGCCATCCCAGATGTGTATGACTTTCTTTCTTCAGAAGAGCCAAAACATAATGTCCACCTACATAATATGATGTTGGTCCTGTGTGTGCTGCCAAATCAGCATCGACCTGCCAAGGCATGGACTCTACAAGCCCCCTGAAGGTGTCCTGTGGTATCTGGCACCAAGACATTTGCAGCAGATCCTTCAAGTCCTGTAAATTGCGAGGCGAAGCCGCTGTGGATCGGACTTGTTGGACCAGCACATACCGCAGATGCCTAATCAGATTGAGATCTGGGAATTTGGAAGCCAGGACAACACCTTGGACACTTCATCATGCTCCTCAAACCATTCCCGAACAATGTGTGCAGTGCAGTATGTCACATAACCCTGCTGAAAGAGGCCGCTACCATCAGGTAATACCGTTGCGATGGAGGGGTGTACCTGGTCTGCAATGATGTTTAGGTAAGTGGCACGTGTCAAATTTAAATCCTCATGAATGGCCCAGACCCAGGTTTTCCCAGCTGAACTTTGCCAAGAGCATCACACTTCCTCCACCGGCTTGTCGTCTTCCCAGATTGCATCCTGCCATCTTGTCGTCTACCCACAATGCATCCTACCACCTTTTCCCCAGGTTAACAGCGCACACGTACACGGTCATCCACGTAATGTAAACAAAAAAGGTCTCCTAAGCAACCAAATTGGCCCAGTTGCTAGGGAGGCTAGAGTCACATGGGGTAACCTCCTCGTGGTCACTATAATGTGGTTCTCGCTCTCGGTGGGGCGCGTGGTGAGTTTTGCGTGGATGTCGCGGGGAATAGCGTGAAGCCTCCTCATGTGCTAGGTCTCCATGGTAACGTGCTCAATGAGCCACGTGATAAGATGCGCGGATTGACGGCTCAGACGTGGAGGCAACTGAGATTCGTCCTCCGCCACCCGGAGGTCTTTGGGTTATTACTCTGGAGTGAGTTTAAAAAATGCTGTGATGGGGTTTTAAATACAGATGTTGAGGGAGTGACAGTAAATGTGTCATCTTTCTCTCTTCTGACTGTCATTATTCATCTGTTTCTGTTCTTCCTCTTTTGGAAAGTCATGGAAACATAGTAGTGGATTTTTTCTTTTAATGTTGGACCAATGGGAATGCAAAAAAAAGTATTTGCCGTGGTCTCCCGTTCACTTGCAAGGCTTCTGGTTTGACAGAATGCAACTGTCACGTCCAACACGTCAACATTACAAATGAGAATGTGTGTGTGTGTCTGTTCCACCCTGTGTGGGGTTTGATCGTGGGGTGTCAAATGCTTCGGATGATCCCTAGTGGGGGTGACAGTCCCATCAGCAACCCGGTGGAGGTCCGCCATGTGTGTGTGTATGTGAGCCATCACATCAGACTGCAGCCAATAACGTACAATAGCTTCAAGATAACAAGTGAGTAACCGATATCCAGAAGGATTAGTGATAGTGAATTAACACACACGCACAAATCAAAGACGAGGGGACATCAATTAGATGTGTGAGTTTATGTAATTGGAAAAGTTTGTGTAAGGTTGCCAGATCACTTGCAGATCACACGTGTGTGTGTGTGTGTATGTGTGTGAGTGAGTGTGTGTGTGTGTGTGTGTGTGAGTGAGTGAGTGAGTGTGTGTGTGTGTGTGAGTGTGTGAGTGTGTGAGAGAGTGTGCGTGTGTGTGTGTGTGTGTGTGAGTGTGTGTGTGTGTGAGCGTTTGTGTGTGTGAGTGTGTGTGAGTGTTTGTGTTTGTGAGTGAGAGTGAGAGAGTGTGTGTGTGTGTGTGTGTGTGTGTGAGTGTGTGAGTGCGTGTGTGTTTGTGAGTGAGAGTGAGAGTGTGTGTGTGTGTGTGTGAGTGTGTGTGTGTATATGTATGTGTGTGAGTGCGTGTGTGTATGTGTGTGAGAGTGTGTGTGTGTGAGTGAGAGTGAGAGTGAGTGTGAGTGTGTGTGTGTGTATGTGTGTGAGAGTGTGTGTGTGTGAGTGAGAGTGAGAGTGTGTGTGTGTGTGTGTGTTTGTGAGTGTGTGTGTGTGAGTGTGTGTGTGTGTATGTATGTGTGTATGTGTGTGAGTGCGTGTGTGTATGTGTGTGAGAGTGTGTGTGTGTGTGTGTGTGAGTGAGATTGCGAGTGAGCGAGAGAGCGAGAGAGCGAGAGAGCGAGCATGTGCGAGTGCGTGTGCGAGACTGAGTGTGTATGCGTGTATATGTGTGTTTTGGGAATCATGATTTGCGTAAATTGTGTGGAACAGCCATCATTCCCCATGAGGATAGCAGCTTAATAAACATACTAAATATTGTCTTAATACAAATGTAATAATGCAGAAAGGTTTGTGGAGGTTTGGAGGACAGGAAATATAATTAACCCTCAATATTAAAACAATAGAAGTCAATGGAAGTCCAAAGTCTGATTAAATCAAATCTTTACGGGGCATATTTCACCCCAAAATCAAAAGAAAATGTAATTATATTTCGCTCTATATATATATATATATATATATATATATATATATAAATTTTTCTATATGCAAAATCTAATGTATTTTTGTGTGTATTTCTTTAGTTATTTTGAACTGGGGTAAATATGACCTGGACATTTCTTTGTGAGATTCACACTATTGCTCTGAAAGAGGGAACAGTTGATCATATTTCAGGTGAAATACATACTCAAGTGTGTGTGCAGTGACTGTAAGATTGACAGCTCTGCAAAAACAAACAGAAGAAAAGTTTCCTTCCGCTGGTAAGCACAATTGCATCACTCTCAACATGATTAAACACATTTCTGCCGTTTCACACGACTATAGGGCATCTAATGATGCTGTTTGTTTTTAGAAAGTCCCAAAATATAACCTGGACACACACACACACACACACACACGGACACACACACACACATCTGCCTCTCTACATGTCCCTGGTTGATGTCCAGGTGGCACACACACAGAAATGCACATGCAGAACGGCTCTGTTTGCTCATCCTTGTGTTTTACCCCTGCTGGTTTGGGTTATTTTAATCTGTTCCTCTATGGGCAGGAAAGTAGGACTTACCCATGGTGCCTCTCTATCTCTCTCTCGCACGCACACACACACACACACACACACACACACACACACGTCACTTCAACAAACTCCTTATGCTAAGTATTACATTTTGTTGTGTAACTTGTCCCATTTGTGCTACAGTTTATTTATTGACATAATATCTCAAATCAAGCAGTGTACTACGACTTTTTTTGCCCGATTGATGATAAAACTGGAAAATATCCCATAGACTTCCACTGAAGGAGTGACCATATCTAGAGACCAGAATATATATATACATCGTCCTCAACTGCAAATTGTTATGTCACTGTAAATTTGCACTCTACGACAGCTTACTATATTATTATTTACTCATTGTTGTCAACTGCATCTCATTAGCTCTTCACAATGACAGTAAAGTTGAACCTAATATAATCTAATGTCATTTAGACAGCCAGGTAAACATGAGTGAGTGTTTCGATTGAGACGGGTCTGTGTCTTTCATCATGGTGTCTGCCGTTGATGTTCAGCGCTGTAGGTGGAGGACAGAGTCGCCACATGATATCGTCGCAGTTACAGGACGAGGACAGGTGGAGGAGCCACAGGTGTCCAGGTGTGTGCTGATATTTTGGGTGAGTTTGGCGGGCAGAGAGACAATAGGGAATGTGTCATTTCAGAAATAGAATCTGGTCAGCTGAGATAAGGGAAGAAAGCAGCAGAAATGTCTTTAAAGAGACAGTAAAATGCAGTATGAAGTATCCGAGACGGTGACTGCAGTAAAGTCGAGGTTAAATGACTCCCTTGTTGCTGTAATGCTGTGAGATATACATTCAAATACATTCGCCAACTTCCAGTTTCACAGTTTATTACTTTACCTCAGTGTAAATCTTCTAAGCTCCACTGCCATCTCCTTACAAAAAAGTACCACGGTGAATGTCCTGTTTCAAGACTAAAATATGAAAATATATTTTTACATAAAGAAATTTAAGCATATTTTTAGAAGCATTAAGAGGGTTCGCATTCTGACATTATTTTCGTAACAATTAAACCGATTTTTCTACCAAATTTGCATTATTGTAATGCATAAAAATCGAATTCTCATTACTGTAATATAGTAATGAAAATCAACTAGTCCGGACACAATATTTTATTATTATCATTAAAATTGTCATTCATTAAAGTCACAATGAATTACAATAATGTTCCACACGTTTTCTTGACTATGTAATGTAAATAGTAGGGCTGCACGATTATGGCGCATCATAGTTTTTGATTATTTCTCTTTATGTTGTAATTGCAATTAACTTCAATCAATTGAATTTACATTAAAACGTGGGTAAGGTCAGTAAGGTCACAGTAAGGTCCTGATAATTGGAGGGGAAATGTGCTTAACCCTTATGCTTAAGATTTTGTTTAACAATCCAGTTGGAATAAAATTCCTTGACTTTGTTCACAAATGGTATCTGATAACATACCAACAAATTAGACCACTTCTGTTCCCGGTCAAAAATGACCGGCCATTGGAAATGAATGGATTAGACTACAAAATACAGAAATATGAAGTGTTCAGGAGCATCCCAATAATTTAGATGAACACATATGTGGATGTGTTGCCTATCTCCTGATTCTGGCCCGTTTCAGGAAGCTTCCTTACCGGATCGGTGGGTCCTCTGGCTCCTGGATGCTTTGAAGCCCGCATTCCCATTCAGCCCTGTATTCAGGTGAAGTGGGGCACTTCCATATGGGACAACATACCTCCCTGCTGCGCTTCCTATCATGTCTTTACCACAGAGCTCCTCCAAGTGTTTGATCGCTCGGCTCAAGGTCGGGAGGCAGCAAGAGTTTTATCTGGACTGTCTCAAGGAGATAAATGAGTATCAGATTATGTGATTTAAATTTGCACCCTAGCTGCTTCTTGTGAGTGGAATGACCACGATATGTGGGATCGATTTCTGAATGGTCTTTCTGACGACATTCCG
Organism: Moxostoma hubbsi; assembly: GCA_032164185.1. NCBI lineage: Eukaryota > Metazoa > Chordata > Actinopteri > Cypriniformes > Catostomidae > Moxostoma > Moxostoma hubbsi. Next base: position 33,966,450 of record JAVLUX010000033.1, on the reverse strand, counting down.
GATGAGATTTATTCTTTGGATTTGCCTCTGTGCTTTGATGACTGGTGGATTTGGCTATCCGAGTCGATCAACCTACCCACCTACCCTGGCGACTGATCCTCTTACCCGTTCTGCCTCCCCAGCCAACTCGCCAGTATCACAGCCTGACACTGAGCCTATGCTAGTCGCTAGAATTCAAATCTCATGCAGGGAGAAACAGCGATCATCTCTTTGCTTCCTGTCCAGTAAAAGACATCGGCTGTGGCTCAGCTGGTAGAGCGGGTCGCCACTAATCGCAGGGTTGGTGGTTCAAATCCCAGCCCATACGACTCCACGTGCCGAAGTGTCCTTGGGCAAGACACTGAACCCCAAGTTGCTCCTGATGGCAGGCTAGCGCCTTGCATGGCAGCTCTGCCACCATTGGTGTATGAATGTGTGTGTGAATGGGTGAATAAGTCAACAGTTTGAATACCGAGAAGGTTAAAAAGGCGCTATATAAGTGCAGACCATTTACATCGCCTGTCGGCATCATTACTGGCGAGCGCAACACCTTTGGACAAAACCCCTGAACTTCAGACACTTATCCCAGCACAGCTACAGGGCAAGTGATGTCCGCCTTGGTTGATTCTGGAGATGAAGGGAGCTTTATAGATTTTGAAATGGCTCCTAAGTTTTGACTTCCTATGGTCCAGTTGGAAAGACCCATCACTGCCCACACCCAAGTGGCACCTAAGTGGTCCATCATCACTCAATCTACAAGGCCGGTCACCTTTGTCTCTGGGAATCATATGGAGAGGTTGTCCTTCTACCTTATCAAATCTACATCGGCACCAGTAGTGTTGGAGCATCCTTGGTTGGTAACCCACAACCCACACATAGATTGGTCAACCAACACTGCTTTTGCTTGGAGTCCTTATTGTTTGTCGCACTTTGCTGTTTTCCCTGTCCAATCTTGTGTTTTGTTGCTGGATGAACCAGCTGACTTATCCAGAGTACCGTTGACATACCCTGACTTGAGGACGGCATTCAACTGGTCCCGCGTGCGACCCTTTCTCCTCATCGCCTGTACGACTGTGCGATTGAACTGCTTCCTGGCACTTTGCAACCTCGAGGATGGCTGTATTCGCTCTTGGCTCCCGAAAGGGAGGCCATGACCAGGTATATCAATGATTCTCTGGCAGCCAGTCTCATTCGTCCTTCCTCTTCGCCGGGAAGGGCGGGGTTCTTCTTCGTGGAGAAGAAGGATGACTCACTTAGACCCTGTATAGATTATCGGGGGCTGAATGACATCACGGTGAAGAATCAGTATCATTTACCGTTGATGTCCTCAGCCTTTGAAATCTTGCAGGGAGCGTCTGTCTTTATGAAGTTGGACTTACGCAACACTTATCACCTTGTCCGGATTAGGAAGGGGGATGAGTGGAAGACAGCTTTCAACAACCATAGGGGGCATTGTGAATATTTGATTATG
>JAVLUX010000033.1:33947500-33960000 GCA_032164185.1 Moxostoma hubbsi | reverse complement strand
TTTGATATGCCGCTTTAAAAAATCTGTTCATTTTTTGCGTGTCAGCGCGCTGATAAACATGAAACATGAATAAAAAAAAATATTTTGAATAACTTTCAACTCTTAACACATCTGTGGGTCATTTCACTTCATTTTAATAGACATTTTGTTCTGTTATATTTTGTTATCACTGTGCAATATGATTCTATTCATTAACATTAATAAATGCATTACTATCAATCTTAAAATCCAAGCAAAAGTTCAGTTTCAGGCTGCAGATGATGTTTGGACCAGGCAACACACAGAATCAGAATCGGCTACATTGTATTTTAACATGGTTGGCAGCGATTGGATGATGCTGGACATTACTTTGAATCAAAATTATGAGTGGAGGTGGAGTAGTGGGCTAAAGCACATAACTGGTAATCAGAAGGTTGCTGGTTTGATCCCCACAGCCACCACCATTGTGTCCTTGAGTAAGGCACTTAACTCCAGGTTGCTCCGGGGGGGATTGTCCCTGTAATAAGTGCACTGTAAGTCACTTTTGGATAAAAGCGTCTGCCAAATGCATAAATGTAAATGTAAATGTACAATTATTTATTCAGCTTTAATGGAAATCAGCTGTAATGTCTGTAACGTCTGAAAAACATGAATAACCAACACTCCTGGACACATAATAAACTATTTGATAAAAAAAAACAGACTTTCTACAGCTTAGTGTTATTTAAAATTTCACAACGTAGTCTCGCTGTCCACATATATGGACGTACATTTTTAGGAAAACTATTTCACCATCAGTGATACAGATCTGACACAGGTATTGATTACAGTGCAAAAGTAATCAACCAATGCCTTAATATCACAAATTTGAAAATGTTATTATTATCCTGAATTGCACTTATTCCCAAAAATATGCAAAATCATTAACATGACAAAGGCAACTGACAATTTTGCAAATGCAAACAACCTGTATTTAAAATAGTCAGGGACACACACACACACACACACACACACACACACACACACACCCCTACACACACACATATACATATATATATATATATGCACTGATAAATTACATTTCTTCAAAATATCATACAGTTGCAATGGATACGCGGCCTACAATGACAACAACAACTGATTCGGAAAGCATTTAATCCTCCATTTTAAAAGTTCATGAGCCTAGTTATTTTTCTATCCTAACTATGCATGATTATATGGCTAGTTGCAATTTTTTATTTGCATTGTTGTTTATCCAGGTGGTCCGTGACCATATCAAAACAGACCTGCAATCGCCATTTAAAATCCACCGTCTTAAAATACATACCTGTGAATAATGCACAACAGAAAACTGTTATTTTGTCTTAAGCTTTCCTGATCTCTCTCTCTTTCTTTGTATGTGTTTTTCTGTCTGTGTAACATGACCTGGTGTAACCCGGTACTGCGTATGAAGTTATTACATCATAACCATCACATCTGAAAACCTCTGAAACGTTGCAGACTCTGATGATGATCTCCATGGTTACATGTCTGAACTACCTTCACCAGGGGAATGAACGACAGCTGCTACAGCGCACAGTTCACACACCTGATGCTCACACACAGACAGACTACACAAATGCAGGTGTTACACAGACAATAAGTTCATGAAATGATGCACTGCAAACAATAAGAAGGAAAAATGTTTAAAACAATGTGTTAAATATATTAAAGTAGTATTTTATGGTATATTCAATGGAATATTCTGGCTTATACAGCATTTAAAGTGACAGTTCATACAAAAATAAAATTCTGTTTCATCGTGAAAGAAAAGAAAGAAAGTCATACAGGTTTTCAATAACCTGAGGGTGAGTAAATGATGACAGAATTGTAATTTTTGGATGAACTATCCTGTTAAGCATTATAGACAGAATCAGTGACATGCTGCTGATTACCACAAAAAACAAAAAAAGTCAAATAAAAATGCTTTCCTGATTCAGTTTGGGCTTTATTATTGGTTATCGTTATCAGCCACAAATGTCTACAGTATAATGAACGATCCCTAGTTGAATTTAACATGGAATATTGCTTTAAAGGATTAGTTCACCTAAAAATGAAAATTCAGTCATTGTTTACTCACCCCCGTGTTGTTGTAACTCTATATGACTTTTTTTCTGTTTCTTAACAAAATTTGAATTTTGAAATAATGTTGTGCTCAGTGATGTCATACAATGGCAGTTTATGGTGACCACGTCTTCAAGCTTCAGAACAACACAAAAGTATCATTCAGAAGTCTAATTAATTATTCATGAGCTCATGATTGTTATGAAATATACGATAAGATTTGGTGAGAAACGTAAATATAATGTATTATTTAGTGAAAATGTTCAATGACCGTTGATCTCCTGTGTGCGTTCATGATAGGACACGAGAGCAACCGTTCACACAGCGCCCTCGCAACATTGGGGCGTTCAAGCGAAAACTCGTAAAAACAGGTCCTCCACAGCGATAGTGACAACACAACACAGCTGCACACAAAACAGAGAACAGAACTTACTAAACATGTCTGAAGAGTTTGCAGTTGAAGAATTGATGCATTTCTATGCCCAGCCTTATTTTATTGAAAGTTTTTGGGCTGGTGTCAATTCACAGTGGACAGAGTTACCCACACAATGCCAAAACTAGAAAACAAGCGATTGATAGAATGTCCCGTCGCTCATCACTGCTGGTTAGGACAAAAACTCTGATTAACATAGAGAATATACATTTTATCTCGTGTTGTTTGCCGTCAGGTTAGGACACGCTGTGACTGTGGCGTCCTGTAGCTCCGCTGTGTTTCTGTTTGATTTCTGTGTACTCCATTAAAAAAAATAAGGCTGGGCATAGAAATGCATCAATTCTCTTCACTACAAACTACAAACTCTTCAGACATGTTTGGTAAGTTCTGTTCCCTGTTTTGTGTGCAGATGTGTTATGTTCTGTTGTCACTATCGCTGTGGAGGTCAAACAAAATGATTATTCGCTTGAACGCCCCAATGTCGTGAGGGCGCTGTGTGAACCGTTGCTCTTGTGTCCTGTCATGAACGCACACAGGAGATCAACGGTCAGTGAATATTTTCACTAAATAATACTTTATATTTCAGTTTGTTTCTAATCAAATCTTATCGTATATTTCATATCAATCATGAGTCTCATGAATAATTAATTAGACTTCTGAATGATACTTTTGTGTTGTTTTGAAGCTTGAAGACGTGGTCACCATAAACTGCCATTGTGACATCACTGAGCACAACATTATTCACAATTTCTCCCTTTGTGTTCAGAAACAGACAGAAAATCATATAGAATTACAACAACATGGGGATGAGTAAGAAATGACTGAATTTTCATTTTTGGGTGAAATAATCCTTTAACCTTTATTAGTTTTACTAGAATCATGAAATAATTTATTGGGCCGTTTTATGCTCTTCAATTTATCCAAACTCTTATTACGTAATTTTTCTTTCGTTTCTTTTATTACACGAGTCACTATAACTCAACATCAGAAAGTTCTTTTTATTGCATGTCGTTCTTTTACAGAAAGACTTCATGTCATCCTGCATTAGGACTGTCATTCCTGAGTGAAAACTGGGAGCGCTGCGAGCTTTTAAAGACCTTTATGTGCCTCAGTATTTCTCTCTCTCTCCCTCTTTTATTATCAATGTACAGTTTTACAGGGTTGACAGCTCTTAAAGTGTGTGTGTCCGTGAGAGACAGTGAAAGTGTACAAGGTCAAGGGCTCAGTGATTCTACTTGGATTTCAGGGTGTATCAGGACAGGACAAGCTTGCCTTCAGAGGTCACGCTCAGCGTAAGGAGACCTTTCAGTTTCCTTTAATGACTTGAATGACCTCCTGACCTTTGCATGTGGAAATGAGTGTCTGTTTCAGGAGGAAATCTCATCGGATTGAGCCGAAATCGTGTGAGGGATTTCTTCTGGGAGAGAGCAGCTTTAATTAACAAGCCCAACTTGGACGATGGAGTTTGTAATTAACGTTAAAAGAGGAGAGTGAGAATGAAGAGTGTCATTTTTAATGTTAAAATACTTTTTCTTATCACGGCATAATATGCAGAGTCAACTATACGTGTAAGTAAATCATAGGTTGATATTCTGTGACTCTTCTTCTACTCTGCTTGTTTTGAGCATCTGCACCACTCACGTAAGTGTTTAGGAAACCTGCTTGAAAACATAATCTTTGCCAAAGACAACTAAATTGTGACATTTTAAATAATCCCAAAATATAGAAAGTCCCAGATTATTTTTATTTTTTTAATCAAATTGCTTACTATGTTTCCAGGAGAGTTGATTATTCATGGTTTTTTTAGACATTACAGTTATTACATCAGTAATTAGCATAATTAATTCTGATTCAAAGTCATGTCCAGCATCATCCAATCACTGTCAACCATAAAATGAGATGTGCAATTGTGACTCTATGCACTGATGATCATTGTCTTATGTGTGTCAAACATGTTGAGTGATCCAAACATCATCTGCAGCCTGAAACTGAACTTTAGGTCTGATTTTAGGAGTGAACGCACTTTAGCTGGGGGTGGGGAACGTCAGGCCTCAGGGCCGTATAAGGGCCGTAATAATTATTTGAAAAGCAGAAATTAACCTGAAAAATACTCAAATGGCCCTTAATAGAAAAAAAGTTCCTCACCCCTGCACTATAGGATGCTCGGATGCTCCCTTCCCCCCTATTTAGTGATCCTCCAGTGTGCTGTCTGTCTGCACTGGTCTCAGAACAGTTTGAAATGCTCCTTATTTTCATCCTAACTCCACATAAAGCCTCTGAAAGCAACAGCTATATGCTTTTGGATGAACACATTGATTCTCAATATGAAAATGCACATAGGATTTCTAAGGGAAGAAACTGGGCTTAAGTACACATTAGAGTACATTGTGTTTAGCAGCGTGGCGTTTCACGATAAATCGCTAATTTTTTAAAAAAGTCATATCAGATGAAACTAGAGACTCTAATCTTTTGACTCAAACAGGTCTAAACGTAAAAAGTGTACTTGGGCTTCTTACCAGATGTAGTTGTGTTGGCGTTTCCCAAAGACAAACTCCGCTGTGGTCTGCGCCATGTTGTTCTGTCACATGACTCAGAGCGTTGAAATGTTAACCCTTTACTGACAGTACAGAGTCTCCTGAACTGAGATCAGTCAATTTAAATGAAATACATGATGCGTTGTGTATAGTAAGGCCAAAATACGACTTACACGCATTGTGACAACTAGCCACGGACTCTCCAATACATCATTTATATGTAGTTTGTTCCGTGTAGCTACTTTTTGTATAACGTTTACTTACATACATTTTAATAATTATCAACACTTCGCTAAAGGAATATTTCTTTCCTGTTCATTTTATTCACACTTTCCATACAATGAAACTGAATGGTGACTGTGGCTAAAATCTCTTTTTGTGTTCCACAGAAGAACAAAAGTCATGCTGGTTTGGAGCAACATGGTGGTGAGTAAATGATGACAGAACTTTTTCTTTAAGAAAGCGCACACGCATGTTGTTGGCAGATCTGGCCACAGAGGAGTTTTTCCATCTCTCTCTTAATGAAACTGCTGCTGTTTCACCCCTCTCTCACTTTCACTTGTGACCACGGTGACAGCATCCCTTTCTCACCCTCCTCATCGCCACGACGACCTACACGGCCCGTAAACCAAACCGCCAGAACCCGCATAAAATATTAACCACCCCATTAATGAGTTTTCCATTGCTAGGATACACACACACACACACACACACACACACACACACACACACACACACACACACACAGCCATAATTAACGGAAAGCACTTATGATGTATTGCTGCTTAAATTTACACAGTCATCGCAAGTGATCTCAGGACAAGAATGAGACAGACAGAAAGAAAGACAACTCAAGGGTTGAGTCATACATCTTGAGTCATACACCACTCAAGCATGTTTACATCCAATCTTCGAGAAAAGAATGCTGAATTAATATTCAATGCGTGTGTGCGTGTGTGTGTGTGTGTGTGTGTGTGTGTGTGTGTTTGGGGGGATAGGGTACATGGGTGTGTTAATATTTCATGTTGTTATCAAGTTACTCGTGAATGTGTGCATTCTGATCTATAGTCTGTGTAAAACTACAGACATAGTGGTTCTGACGCTCTTTGCGCCCCTTCACCATTGAACTTCAATGTAAAATAACTGGGGGCTCGTCTAGGATTTGATCTCAGGTCCTCTCGCAGCTAAAGCAAGATTTATTCCAGTTATATTGACATCGTATTACTCATTCTGCACCTTTTGGTTCCAAAAGTAACAAAAAAGATGTTTTGAAGAAAGTTCATGCTGCTCTTTTACATACAAAAGTACAATACATGTATAGTGAACAGAGGCTGTCAAGCTCAAAAAGGACATAAAAGCATACCATAAAATCACCTTAAATCATAAAGGTATCATAAAAGTAGTCCATATGACTTTTCAAGTCTTCTGAAGGAGCAGGTTGAAATTTAAATAGTTATTAACTGAAAATCTTCCCTTCCTCCTTAGCACTGAAATCCCATTCGTACTTCTGTAAGGGCTCCGTACTAAACTTCAACTCTGCTCTATAGAAAGAAAGCATGTCATACGGGTTTAGAACGACATGAGACTAAATAAATGATGATTTAACGGATTAAACTAACACACACACACACACACACAAGGTCATCATTTGAAGTGATCAGACGCCGGTGGATAAACCAGCACACACAGATCAACTTACTCCAGCGCTGTCAACATAAATAAACATGACTTCTGTGTTTACTGCTTTCACGTGTCTAAACAAGGGCACTAGAGTGCTCTCAGTCAAGCTACACAACTAGATTACAGTCTGAGACTGGGCTAGATTACAGCGCAGATTACACGGCATCACACACGTCAATCAAGACGACACTGATCGCTGCAGCAGCCCGAACGTCTCTGTTTTCTGCCGTCACACGTCAAAATATACGGCAGAAATGAGCCTGTGAGACTTTTGTTAAAATAAAGACAAAATAACAGTTTAAGGCTGTTACAAGTCAATTATCTGATGCATGTTCTTGAAAAATATCTGTAAAAACCTTCCACATGCCCTGAAAGTTAACATGAAACAGTGTTTGCGACCAATTTGACTTCCGTTATGTACGATATTCAACGGGACTCAATTTTATCAGGAAACGAGTGAATGGTGAAAGTGTTCTTTAAATGACAGGGGCTGGTTGCACCAGCTATACGTAATTGAGCCTAGTGGTGGCGCTAATATGCACTAAGTCACAATTTATGCATTGTGTCAAGTTTCAACACATGCTAAATATATAGGATATTAAAATAAATATATGTGCATTTTTCTAACCTGTTGTATTAAAGTGTTTATTTTTTGCCCCTCATTAATTTTAGATACAGTTCCTGAATATTTTTAATCTAAAATGTATTAAATCTAATTAACAATCAAATTTAATTGAATAAAGTTCATGTCCAGATTCTGAAAGTACAGAACATCAAATATGTCCCTATAATCGCTGATGAAGCCGTTTGTTGAAACTAAAAGAAATATGAGATTTGTGTTAGGGATAAAGGCCGACTGCGAATGGTGGTGCGAGAGAGAGAGAGAGAGAGAGAGAGCGTTTACGGGCAGCTGTCCGTCATATGTGTGTGTTTGTGTCTTTTGTTTTAAGTTCTTAGTTAAATATTATTTATATTGTCAAGCCGGTTCTCGCCTCTTCCTTTCCATTATTCCCTTTACACTGGTGCCGAAACCCGGGAAGGAGGAGGGATACGCCGTAGTGGAGTTCTCACCACTACCATCCACCCCAAGGGAGCAGCCGGCGAGAGGAGAAGGGGCTCCTAACCGACCACCTGGAGCAGTCAGGGCCTCCGCCAGGGGCGGGGGGAGACCCCTGCCAGCCGCTAAACGCAGCGGGGTTAAGAGAGGACTGCCGACCGCGTGCGGGGAGCAGGAGTACTACTGCTAGCGGTGGGGGAGAGAGGTGTTCCGTCCACCAGAGGCTGGAGGACTGCCTCCGATCCACCCGGAGAAACGCGGCTGCCATCCGTTAACGGGTTGAGAAGTGGCCCAGGACCAAACTACGCCGTATCAGAGAACCGGTGAGTAAGTGTTTTTCTCCTCTCTCCATCCCACTGCCGCTCCGCATTGGCCTTTTCCCTCTCTTTTCAATTTGACAGTGTTTTTTTGTTGGTGGTACTACATTGTTACAGGAAGTACCCCCTATTTTAATCATTATTGTTTCCCTCCCCTGTCTCCTCCCTGATTCAGTAAGGCGGGGATGACCTGCCGACAGACGGGGCGTAAGGCACGCCCTCCCCAGGGTGTACGTCATGCCAGGGGGCCCCCTGGCCTGAGAGAACGAGAGAGGAATATGACAGGGCGGAGGGCGGTGCCGGGTCATGATTCTACACACCCGGCCCCTTATCAGCATAATCAAACCTCCGAGAGGGATAAAGGCCGACTGTGGATGGTGGTGCGACAGAGAGAGAGAGAGAGAGCGTTTACGGGCAGCTGTCCGTCATATGTGTTTGTCTTTTGATTTAAGTTCTTTATTAAATATAATTTATATTGTCAAGCCGGTTCTCGCCTCCTCCTTTCCATTAATCCTGTTACGGGGCCCCTTGTGTTTTTGCAATCTCATCCTGATATTTGTAACATTCGTTTTTTAAAAAGTCAGAAACACTCTGCCTGTCAGACATTTTGCAGGTTTGCTGACATGCCTCAGGTGGTTTCAGAGAGAGGGCGTGCAGTTCAAGTGACGTGGGCGGTCTAATTCAGTTCCTAAATTTGGCGGCACTGAAATCACTTGCAGTACTTTCAATAAACCCTTCATAGGAGGTTCCACAAACTATTGATGTCCAAATCTGAACACAAAGTAATACTGCAATTTCACATCCTTAATTCTCAAAGCTCACGTAGTGCTTATATCACATCACAGCTAAACCCAGATTCCTATCTAGTAGCCTGCTCGATAAAACGTAATATTTCATGTATGGAACTCGATTAACACATCAGTTCTGGAAATAGAAATGGTTATGAGTGGGAGAGACGGAGCGAAAAAGAGAGCAGCATGTAATTAGATGACTAAAGACTTAATTGTCTATCATCTATGAAGACGTTTAGAACACTGCTGCTCTCGCATGCGAATACAAAAAGACATATTCCCTCGCTCGGCCTCGTCTCTTTGTATAGAGTCAGAGAGTCACACAGTCTTTGTTACTGTGAAACACTAATCGCTTTAACCGCTCTCAGGACAGATCCCGCCAGGTGTAATATGCCAGTGGGCTGACGGGGGTCGGGTTCAACTATACGGATCAGGGTTTATGTAAATCGGTGTGCATTTGAGTCAAGTTCAGTAGGGGCAAACTTGAATTGGGACATATTTTCATCCCAACCTTTTGAGTTCCAGAACTGAAAGTTCACATTGTTGATATTACAGATATGACAACTTCTGTCATCTTTTAATTGTGTGGAAAGCAAAAGCAGAATACTGGGGACCGAGTCTGTCGAATTAAAAAAACAAAGCAATCACAACTGGTCTCATAAGAACCACATTGCCTAAATTCTTGGTTTAACTGTTTTTAAGTGGCTCGTTGTACGTATCGAGGCAGTTTCCTGATTAAATGAACTTTTAATCACCATAAAAAGATGTGATTGGTTCAACAATTGCATCTTTTTGACTACCACCCCTGGAGTCGCAAGTTCAAATCCAGAGCGTGCTGAGTGACTCCATCCAAGTCTCCTTAGCAACCAAATTGGCCCGGTTGCTAGGGAGGGTACCATCACATGGGGTAACCTCCTCGTGGTTGCTTGAATGTGGTTTGCTCTCGGTGGGGCACGTGGATGCCACGTAGAATAGTGTGAAGCCTCCGCATGCACCAAATCTCCGCGGTAATGCACTCAACAAGATGTGTGGATTAATGGTCTCAGACGCGGAGGCAACTGAGATTCGTCCTCCCCCACCCGGATTGAGGCGAGTCGCTACGCCACCACGAGGACCTAGAGCACATTGGGAATTGGGCGTTCCAAATTGGGGAGAAAAAAACAGCAACAATTGTATCTTTTCATTTCAAATGTGCTTTTCTGACGCTATCGGCTAGTTTTAGGTGTTCATTTAGAACTCAGTAGAGCATTAACCTTAAAAAACACATTTTATATCACAAATTTAACTTTAACTTTTAGCACCACACAGTGGACATTTCAGAACTGCCGCGATAGTTGTAAGGAATCATGTCATTTCAAACGCCTGAACTCGGGCTCAAAAATAGCACTTAGAGCACCATAAAAGTGGTCTAAATCATTTGTATGTAATATTGTCTTCTGAAGAGATACGACAGCTTTATGTGAGGAAAAACTATATTTAAGTTATTAAGTGAAAAATCCTATACCTTCTCGTTTGCGCATATTCGAGCCACTGGCTCTTGCGTGTCTAGTTGCTGAAAGGGACAACCCACGTTTAAATGTGCAGAAGTATAAATGGCATTTCAATGTTATGGTGGAACGGAAGATTTTTGCTTAATAACAACTTAAATTTCAATCTGTTCCTTTAGAAGACTTGGGAAGCCATATAGACCACTTATATGATATACTTTTATGTCATTTTTGAGCTTGACAGCCTCTGGTCTAGGTAGACAACTCACTGTGATGTCCAAAAATGCTGCCTAGGTAGGCAGCTCACTACATTTCCCAGATAAGAAGCTGAAGGTAACGCAAAACTCCTGCCCTGTCCACTAGGGGGCTCCATAGAATAGTGACTGTGGCTAACATTCTTTTGTGTTCTCCTTTATGTTCCACAGAAGAATGAAAGATGTATGGGTTTGGAACGGCATGAGGATGAGTACGTAAATGATGACAGAATTTTCATATTTGTGTGAACTACCTTTTTAAGACGCAAGTTGTACAATTTAAAATAACTGCTGAGCAGTCAAAACCTGGAATATTGGAAAGGATTTACCGCAATTCCGCAATAAATCCTCTCTCTCTTTCTCTCCTTTTAAATAATGCAAACTTTACTATTGGTGATTACTCTGTAGAGGTGTGGTGATGAATGACTCTTGTCTTCTCTCGATTCCTTGGCCAGTTCTGTGGTTATTTATTCCAAGAGTTTAACAGCAGCATGACCTCAAAACACACACACACATGGCTACATGTGTCTATAATTAGATCTAAATCAGGGCAAGGTGTGCAGAGTGACTTTTATTATGAAAAGAATGAATAGGGTCCTGCACCCAATATGTGGGCCATCTCTCCTTCAGTAAAATTAACCTCTGCTTTAAAGTTATTTTATATTATTATTCAATAAGAATGACAGTATACAAAATGACAGATAGCAAACAAGGGAACAAAACAAGCCCAGGGTAATTAAAAATGCAAGAAAGATCAATACTTTGTACATCTCACAAATACTAAAAGTTATTGATGGTTTTTTTATTTGTTTTTATTATTAAATCTAATACTATTTATCATTCTTATAATATTTTAGCGTTTTTGGAAATATATATAAATAAATATTGCAATACAGTCAAATCTAGCTAAAAAAAATTATACTTAATAAAAACAGGAATATTTGATTATTTTTAAATGCAAAAACATATTAATTACAATACTTGCACAATAATAAAAAGTTTTTCATTTTGTATCATTTATTTATTATGATATTGAATATGTGCTCTGCAATCAGGGAAACAGCGACACCGTGTGCTCACAATATGGAATTACAACTTTAATGGAAAGATATCAAATTAATAGGATGATTTATTTTATTTTATTTTTAAACCGTCGGTCTTTTTTACTTTATTGGCTTTACAGTAACTTGATCTAAAAATATTTATAAAAAAATATTTTTATGTGAGGCAGCTCCACAAAGCCTGAAGTTTCCTCGTGACAGTGAAACTACAGTGGGAGCTGTCACCATGAGTAGCGCATTAACAAACAGTTTATATTGACGATGACGACGATCCGTCTGTCAGTCACATCTGAATAACGGCACTAACGGCAGTGAAGCGCTGAAACGGTCTGTATCGCGTCAGAAGAGCAAAAATGAGCAAATTAGTTGAAGGTAAGACGATTTTAATAGTTTAAAAGACGACGAAAAGAATTTAAGTTTGGATAAAAGTATTGTTTTAAACACCAACGAAACATTTTACACGAAACGGAATGACTCAAGTCAGATATTATAGTTAGTTTTTTTCTGTCAGTATTTAAAGTTATTAGCCTTGTCGATAACTTGATTTTTTTTAATTATTTTTTTTTCTAATCTGATGTTATAAACTGTATTTTCAGTTATGACTATGAGGTTTAAACTTGTGCTTAGAGTAGATGAACAGCTTACTATTGTCTGTCTATGTAGTGAGCTTCCTACCTAGGAAAAGTTGCAGGCTGCTACCTACACAGTGTTTTTGGGCTTCATAGTGAGCTGCCTGCTTAAGAGAGCTTCTACCTGAGAAATTGAGCAAGCTGCCTATCTAGACAGCATTTTTGGACATCACAG